>DWHO01002958.1:0-12602 GCA_018247575.1 Eurytides lysithous rurik
AACCATGTCAACATCTGTCACAAAAACACACTAAGTCTTGCTTGAGTAGAATTCGCGGATTAAACGCTTAAATGAGGTCCTATCAGGGGCCCTGCGGAATATTACATTATTATTATTATTGTTGCCCATCTTGTTTAATATCTATTGCATTGTCATATTCTTATTTTTTGTTTCGGTATCAGCACAATCCCCGTCCAGCAGTAGCAGCAGTAGCACGTCAAGCTCTGATACAGAGGAGGAACTCAATGTTTCCATGAAGAACAAGACCAAGGGCAGGTATGTTTCCTAGTATGTGAACTTTTGTGGTAGCTGCTCCCGCTGCAAAATCAGCCGGCTCGAACCGGATAAGTACCGCGACATAATCACGAATAGTAGATAACCACTACCTCACAAAAAATCGGCGTAAAGTGGAAGCGTTATTGCTTCCGTGTTTCGTCCGGCGATGAGGTGACCGGTTGGCCATCCTCCTCCCTCTTCTGCCTTCATCACACTCCTTCCTACCTTTTCTTCCTTCCGCTCCCTCTCTCCTCCCTCCCTCTTTCAAAAATTTCCCTCCCTCAAAGGCTGACAGCGCATTTGTAACTTCTGTAAAGTCCATAGGCGGTGATGATCACTTATCAACAGATGAGCCGCTTGCTCGTATGTCAGCCTAATACATATACATAAAAAAAACATGTTCAACTATGTTATCATTTCTTTTTTAATGCATTTTTAAATAAGTTTTTTTTTCACTTATACTCTTAGCTAAGAGTGATAGGGTTCTTGCTGTCAGCTTGTAAGCTGTAATGTGTGTACGCGTGCGTGCGTGTTTTTTTTGGTTTAAAGGGCAATATTGACACCGTTTAATTGTGCATAGAGATTGACAATCTTATATCTGTAGGTGATGCATCGCAGAGCCGAATGGTTTTTAGTTTGTATAGTTTTGAAACACCATCTAGCGCTGTCTAGTTATGAGCAAGTATATCGCAAACCGATAAGTGCACAAAATGTTCGTCTCGCTATTTATTTCCTAAAGTATACACAAATTTTACAGGTACAGATAACGCTCATATTCCATTTGTAGCAATTGGTCAATGTTCACTGAAATTCGTGCTTTAAGTAGCATACAGTTTAATAATTGTGCCAACCAAGTAGTGTAATTTTGTTAACTTTCTTTACAATAAAAAATTCAAGACTTATTATTTTAGAATTTGATGTTAATAAGAATTTGAAGTAAACTCGAGTTTAAAGTATATGTAATAAATGTGTATTTTAATCCGATAAATTTTAGACGTATAACTTATCAATTCTCGCGTAATTTATTTCCCAGGCAAAAGTCAAAATCTATGGACGACAAAAAGACTGACAGAGCGCTCAGAGACATCCAGCCGGTTGAAGTTGATAGAAGCGTCAGGTTTACTTCTGTAAGTAATTATTTAAATAGATTTTACAATAATAGTTATATATCTGCCAATGTCTGTTTTCTATTTTGTAAGTTCTACCATATCGAATAATATTGATATAGTATAAATATATTTTTCAAAAATTGTGATTTTTATTTATAACGAAATGGGACCTAAAATTAATAAAAATGGTTGAGTTGCTTGAATATAAGTCACCAGTATTTCACAGTTTCCACTTTCAGAATTGCCACTAAAATTTTTCAATGCAAGAGAATTTCAAAAAACATGAAACATGTGTATGAATTATATTAGACATAACAAATCGTGTATATATAAAATATAACATGTGATAATGCGAATGCAACTGTATACAGCAAAATACAATAAAGAGATTTAAATATATTTTATTGTAAATGTTTCTTTTGTGCAATCCCATAGCAAAACAAAATTTGGGCGCAAAAATCAAAATATTAGTTATTCTGTAATGTAATTTTTGTTTTTGCAGGTCGGTGGCTTAGAGGAGCACATAAAATGTTTACGCGAAATGGTCCTATTTCCCCTCATGTATCCAGACCTGTTCAACAAATTTAAAACTAGACCGGCAAAGGGCGTTTTGTTCCATGGACCACCTGGCACTGGGAAAACTTTGTTAGCGAGAGCACTGGCAAATGAGTGCAGTTTGGTCGGTGGCAGGAAGGTGGCATTCTTCATGAGGAAAGGGGCTGACTGCTTGAAGAAGTGGGTTGGAGAGAGTGAGAGACATCTTAAGTTATTATTTCAACAGGTTAATATATTATTAATATAGTAGTTATGGAGGTAACTCTAGTTTTTATATATGTTTTATACATAATTGATATTTTGTAGTTGTTAATAATTAACCTTTACTAGATAATTATAAATATGTAAGCCTTATATGCTTATTCGTGCCTTAATATTTGGAAATGTTATAGATTAAGATTTTTTAATTTTTATAATCTATAACATGTTACAATATCCTAATTAAATGCATTTTTTTAACCAAGATTAAGAAATTTTGTTTTAATAATATAAAGAATAGTTGTTGTATGAATGTTGTTGAATATCAATCCTACACTTTGTGTTGGAATGTGGGATTTTCTTGTAATTTTGAATAATAATTTGCATGCATAGACACAAATGTATTTTTTAATTAAAACTATATTAAGACATTTTCAACACTATCATATGCATATGTTCCAACAAAAATAACCAGGACACAGGACTGTTTGACTTTGATTATGACCGTTTGGCGCAAATGCTAAGCTATTGGCTTCGGCGTCGTTGGTCGTGGGTTCGATTCCCACCCGGGGCAAATATTTGTACGAACTACAGATATTTGTTTCTGATCTGGGTGTTTGTCCACATAAAATTTATGTATGTAAAACGCCCTTATAACTAGATATTTCTATCTTAAAATAAGGGCAGCGTTTTTTAATCAAAAAAGAAAAAAAAAAGGGTATATGTCCAAATAAATAGTGATCCAAAATAATCTGAAGCTATATTGGGGCATGGGGCAGAGCGCGATATCTTATTCAACAGTTTCAACCGGTCTATTGGTCCGTTAGGCAAGAACAGGCTCTAGCCAGTTAATAACTTAATATTCACTGACATCAGCATTGCAAATGAAATAAGCTTGAGTTTTTTTTTTTATCTTCTCTCCGTCAGCTTGGGGTTGTTTTTTCCAAAGGCTTCTATTAAAATTGCAAAGTTATTTGAAAATACTTATATTTCTTCCTAATAACGTTTCTAAATATTTTTTCCGGAAAATATAACTATAAATAGCTATAAATGATAATATTATAAGACATTCTATAAGTGAACACTTAAGAAAGGGTTGCTTGGTAATTGATGAATGCAAATGCAAAAGCAGTTCAATAATTATCCCGTTATTTATTAGTATTATGATAGAAAGGATTAAAGTTGTTACTTTTATTTTGGTGCCATACCAATTTAAGTCAGATATTAAGCCCAAAAGGGCTAGCGCAATGCGCCATTTATGACTCTGTACAAAGTTTTCTCATTTCACTGCCAAAATCGACACATGTTCACGTTTAACACATTGCGAAATAGGTCACGCCGAGTTAGCTTTATAGCCTTTTGTATAATAGCTAAACACCAAAGCTAATGTAAAATAATTGCGATATTTATATTGCATTTTTTTTTAAATAAAATGAATTGCTGTTAAATTAATTTTAAATAGAAAGGCTGTTCATATTTTTGGATACATTTATTCAAAATACGAGCTCTCAGTACTTAGTCAATAGTATATTGAGACCCCTGAGTATTTCTTTTAAAAGCATCAACCTTTTTTCTATTTAAAGCATAAAGCTTTATAATGCCGTAACCATCTTACTTTGAACGGTAAATAGGTAGTTGATTTAACAGAACAAAGTAGAGTACGTTATCTATTATTAAAGAAATATGTTAACGACAAATACCTATGGCACATTCCGTTCTACGACGTAACAATATATTTTAGTATCTCACTAATCCTAGAGAAAATGGCACCTTTTTGAATAGGTAACCTATTAAGCAACGTGCTATTTTCAAGGTTCTCAAAATAATTTGAAATGTAAATGAAACTAATTTAAGGATTTGATCAGGTTAACCTGATTTTTCATTTTGGAATTTTATTTTCACAGAGCCTATCCCGTGACCATGGACTCTGTAAACTATTTGAAACCTGCGAAGTTTTAAACTTCATTTCTGAAGCAAATTATAAATTTGGTCCCAAGAATATTTGAGTTAATATACACACTATTACGACCAAGTAAATTGAGAAGTATGTAAAGACCAAATACTTTTTTACATGTTCATAACAATTAAATCAGATATTCCAGTCACATTGCGTTTGTTTGCAAACGACGGCGCTGTTTTGTTTGCAACGTAATCAACCACCGCAGTTGTGACGAGCTTACTTATTCCTTGTTGATGATGAGCAAGTCTTCGTAAGCGATAAAAAATGGTTAATTAGAAGCACAAGCCACTTTGCATGTTATATTCAAAATTTGACTAAGAGTTACTTATAAATTTGATTTGATTTGAGACGTCGAAAAATTGAGAATAAGTGTCAATCAAAATTGTAAACATTTTAAATTTTTCTCTTTATTTTATAAAATTTATACAACAATTCTAATTAATATAAATTCCCAACTGACACGTGGTCATAAATATTGCTACATAAAGAACTTAACATTTTTTTTTTAAATTTTTAATTAAAATTCTTTATTTTCAAACAACAAGGTGATTTTTAAACAACGAAAAAATATAATATCGGTGCTGGTTATAATGTGACTCCAAATATTTGACATCGGCTATATGATTGAATATCTTAATAGATATTCAAATAATAATATAATAATATTAATAGTATATTATCATATACTATTGATATAGTATATGATGATATACTATTGATAGATACTACGAAAGACTGCCCTCTGCCGAATATGTTAAGTTTGGTCAAAGCACGGTTTGTCTTAAATATTAAGCTTAGCTTTAATACTAACTTGCTACATAAGCCCTCAAAGCACGAATCAGACAAAACCACTTTCGGAAATAGAGAATTGTTGTCGCTATAACGAATAGAATGTTATGATATGTCGACAGCATATACATACGTATCTTTTACTGACAAAAAATTCTTATCATTTATCCTCAATAATTTTGCAAACATAAATTCGAAGTGCGTGGTTATAATCGTAGTTCAACGCTTCATAATTTAACACTTAAGTTTTGTAAGTGAAACATCAAGGCTTGTTCATTTGCCCCCAAATCGTGTTATGTAAGCTTTACTCTGGTCCCGTGTGAAGAACGACTCTACAATAAAATGCTAAAACTCTGCACGAATATTCAAATACTCCGTACGTTTTTATTATAACTTTCTAAGTTTAAGTTCCGCACTTGATTTTAGCTTTACTAACATTTAACTTATTTAGACCTTACTTTGTTTCCCTACTTTTCTTTGCTATTGGTAAACAGTTTCTCAAAGTTTCTTAGTTCCGCAGTTTTAGTCGTTCATATCATTCTAAAGGTCTGTAGGTGGTTACAGCGTTAATTAAAACTGGCGTTGAAAACTAGAACAAGAGTAAATAAGAAAAACAATAGCTTCGAGGCGGGATTGCTGGCACTGAGATAAGTATCGTTCTTGTGAAGCTTTGAGAATGGCCTCTGTTCAATTTAATCTGTGTAGAAGTTAGGTTGGGTAAATATTTTAATATTTTACCGGTATATTTACAAGGCCGCTTTGTTAAAGTTATAATGGATTTTAATAATTGTGAAATAAATTCGTAACAAAAAAACATACATAGTGTTTAAACATACCAATACATATGTCGACTCTGGAAAGCAAAAACGTAGTAAATGACACATGGAGACAATTTTTAAATAACGTTGCTGAAATCAGTAAATTAAACCACATCGATCTGTGTGATCTGTCTAGTGAAATATTTTGCTTTTTTTGGTTACTACGTTTTTGCTTTCCAGCGAAGATGTGTTTGTGTGTGTAAGTTAACTGTGGTTAGTTTTCTTGATCAGTCTTTGGACGCTTTCCAATAGAGGTCTGTATCCCAATTGTTCCTAAAAAGGAATAACTTCCTTGCATTATATACACATTTCTACGGAGGATAGTGACGATTAAGGATGGATAATTACTAATACTAGGAGTTCTCGGGCGATTACGTTATTTCTGACTTATCACCCTGCTCCCGCGATTGCTCGAAGAGCGAGTGCTTTGCTGCGCTTGGAGCACGCAGGAGCCGCGTAGGTCAGGCGAGGACTTAATGATGCCTTACTTGACCGATAGCTTCGATGCCAAGACTGGTCGAGCTGCTCGGCCCTGATGGACACAATAGTCCACCACAGGCAATGGATAACTTAAATCTTTACGACAATAAGCTCGCTCCAGTGACTGCATGAGGCTGCCCACAATTAGCCAAGTTTTTATACTTTTCCGCTGCACTGCTATGTGCTGCAAGAGTCAACTATAACTTTATCTACATCTTAAAGAAAGCTCTATAAGTAAAAAATTCTATAAGCAGCCGGAGAGCATTTGTTAATTTCAAAATCTGTCAAGTATTATATTCCTCTCCAAGATCCACGAGTACAATTGTTCGAACATATTCATATTTTCGATTCAAACAATTGCAAAGTTGAAGACTCAAAATAATAAGGAAAAAAAAGAACACGTAGCTGACATGAAGCACCACCGGTAAAGGAAGTTTGCAGTTTGTGATTATATTTTGAACCAATTTTACCATTAGTTCAGGTTTTACAAACCTCAATCACAACCTAGCGGAAGAAAATTAATGCATCACAAGACTATTTTTACAAAAAAAATATTAATTTCAATCTTAATTAATATATAAAAATATCAGAATTTTGGAAAAATGTAATAAGCGTACATACAATTATTAGACATCATACCGTCACAAATTATTTTACGGATATGGCTTCAACTGAAAATTTTAAATGGTAACAAGCTAAATATACATTAATTTAGTTGATGACCTGTTTAGCCCCGTTGCTAAGCTGTTGGCCTAGGCGACGCGGGTCGTGTGTTCGATTCCGACTCGAGGCAAATATTTGTATGATCAAATTTGCAAATAATTGAAATGTCAATTGCGTTAATTTTTTAACAATAAACAATTGGTAATTGTAAATTCTAAAGCTCTGTTCTGCTTACTAAAGCAACAGTCAAGCTTTAATAATTCAATTGCTACTTAATTTGGAATTCCTCGCCATGCAGACGTCACTGCAAAGAGCCAAGGTCTTAAGTCAAGTGATGTACACCTACGGCTATTAAGCTTAAACCACGTAATAAATTAAATGCACCTTGTTCGTTGTTCTATCTTAAAGGAAATTTTGGCGAAGCAACACTGCGTTACGTTTTAAAATTTTACAACAATTTTACTTTAAAAAACTTAGTGATAGGAATCTATAACGATACCTAGAAATATCAGTAATTACCGTTTACCACAGCAATTTTGTTGTGTGTATAACTGTCGCGTGGTCGATTGGATCTCTGAATTGTGAGAGTTATTACTAGGTGCAATCGTTTCTTATCTGACTAAAGACCAAACTGTATCAATGATCAATAACTAAAAGCGTCTGTTTGTAAGAATACCGCAAGTTTATTAATTTATAAATAAAGTTTGTAATAACTATTCTTTACTTTGAATATTTTTTAAACATAGACTCGTAGGAATACATCATTTCTTTATAATATTTTTTATTAAAGTAATGAACTGTATACACGGCGCAAACTAGTGTTATTGGTAAAGTAATCCTTACTCTTAAGAGCTATATACGACATAGACTTAGTGATGTTCAGCTGCGCGTGCTTTTAAAATAAATAATTGGTCAAAATACTTTCCTCTCACACAATTTGACATGTTATATAAAAAGCTGAAGCAAATTTCATAAAGTGACGCATAATATTCAGAATGCTGTTTCTGATAATGGTATACTTGAGATCGTACCAAAAAGTCACAGATATCGCTTTATGGAATATTGATTTAGTTGGGAAGGGAAGGATCTGTCCTGAGAAAATTAAATTGTACGCATCACTTCACATTGAATTTTGGAAAAAAACAGGCCCCATTCAATTTACACGTCAGATCTTTTCTGTCATTCCCCTAATGAAATGACATCTTCAAAGTTGAAAATTTTTCAATAAAAATGTTATGTTATTTAACCTCATGTTATGTTATATTTATGTACTTAAAACAATTTTAAAATTTATGACTATAAATATGTAGCACAATCGGGCAGATCAATTATAAATGGGTGAGCAGTCTAATGAAGGCTTGCCAGCTGCTTTTGGCAAGTTCAATTCTTTAGTAAATATATACCCCTGTTATTAAAATTATGATGAGAAACTAAGGCAGGCGACATTTGTCATCGTCTACGACAACCTCATTAAACATCGTGAAATTGAATGATAGCGTTTAATCTTAAGATAAATACAACGAAGTATAAATTTAAACTGAAAGACATAATTAAAGCAAAGCACAAAAATAGTCTTGATTGACTTTTACGAGGATATTGACTTAAGTCCGGTACTCCAACCCCTCTCGGGACGGTTCAATTAAATTACCCTAGTTGCGGTCCTACGTGTGCCGGTATTTAGTAAAAAATAAAAAGCAAGAACTATGCAAAGTGTCCAAATTACAATATTATTTGGTATTTACAGCTCACGGATTCTCGAGGGATCATTCTTCGAGAATTCAACCCTCGAGAAAGGAGCGATTGGAGTAAATTATTTTTTTTATAAAAAGTCTTCCTATCAGATTGACCAACAAGAGACCTAAACATTTAAAACAACTTTACAGTTATAAAGAAGTGGTATTATGTTTTCTAAGAAAATTAAGGGTGCGTATTACGAGTTGAGGGTAGTAAAGAAGCAAATTTAAAACACTACAAATAATGGTTATTTTTTTATGTTTTAAAATGTTTCACCGCTTAAAATGTTTTATAGTCGTAACCTCTTAGATTCGAGATATATATGACAAGCTTCTTATTTACACTACAACAAATATTTTGAAACGGCGCCAATACTTAAGCAATAAATCAATTTTTATTTCCCATTATAGAAGTTGCGATTTTACATAAAATGTAGTATCGTACTTCCATTTACATTTGCTCTGTATCATTATTGAACACGCAAGTTGGCTCCCTCTGCAATAAAATTTATATCGATACGTTACTAATGTAGCAAATGTCGCCAATTAGGTTGAAAGTGTTATGAAAAATATTTCCAATTTAACTAAAAATATTATTCCTGTACCTAAAACTACATCAATGCACTAACTAAACCAATTGCCTCCGTGGCCTAGTGGTATACGCTCGCGCTTTATAAATCGGAGATCGTGGGTTCGAATCCCATGGAGGGCAATGGCTTTGTGTCGACACCCAATTTTCTGAAAAGTAAAATGATCCATGCGTCGGATGGGCATGTAAAAAATTAAGTCCCGACTTCTTATCAACGCCATACAGCGGTGGCTTGGAGAGCTCTGCACCTTATCTCTCTCCGGTCGTGTCAGTTATCCGTTCCATCGGGCTGTGAGAGTAAAGGAAGAGTGAATGCACCTCTTGCACGCACTTGGCTGATCTCTTGTAGATTGGCCGCCGTGGTCGGAATCGGCCGGGAGGAGATTATTATTATGCGCAAATGCACTAAAGTTAAACATCCAATGTTAAACAACTAATGACTACTAAACTGCTAACTAAAAATATAAAATAAAAATAGCTATGCTAAATAAAAATAGCTGACTAATTTAAAATTTCGTACGTAGTTCCTACGTACTTCTCGTATCTGAAAGTTTTCTTACCATGCGTTACTTTACCTGCTGACATATCAAAAATCCACTAATTCGTTCACGCTAATTACGTAAAAGACTTAAATTTACCATTTGTTTACTTAAAGTGAAAAGCTTTAAAGGCCCATATTCTGGAAACATTGTACACGTTAAAGTTAAATAAGACATATTTATAGAACAAAATAGTTATCATAACAACATTCACAATCACCAAAAAATAAATATTTAATAGTCACAATTATTTTATACATCTCAAAATCGACGTAATCTTAAGATGAAAGTTCATTTTAACTTCGTTAACGTCCAAGAATTTATTTAAAGTAATTCAGGTTATTAATATGTTACCTTAAGTTTATTCAATTACTGTGAGAGAGGTAACGTTAATAGAGCGACGTTCGAGTATTAATCAAGTAGGTCCAAGGTAGTCTACGCCAATAAGGTTGTTTATAACTCAGCGAATCTAATTTCGCACGCCTCGACCCTTGGCCGGGGAAGGGTTAAATGTGTTAGTACCCAGGGTGTTAATATCACAGACAGGTTTACAGTAATAAAGACTTTTTATGATAAAGTACGTTATACAGTGAAACAATATTACGAAAATAGATTGTTTAACTAAAGTCAAAGAAGTGAATAGCAGGATAGATATAACTTGAGTTGTTTTTATGAAAATCGAGACTTTTGTGCGTCATTGTAAAAAATATAATTTCCTTGTCGTTTTTATCCCCAAGGATTTGGCCATAATACAATACTGTTCCCTACAATCTGTAGATGACGATAGTAAGAATAAACCGGTAAAATATAAGCGGATTGCTAGGAATAGAATATAAATTCATTAAGTTTTGTGAGTAGCTGTACCTCATTGGTATAAGGTAAGGTCATTGGTATTAAATTAGCACAATTAGGTTTTTCCTTTGAAGAAAAATTTTTGACAGATGTGCCAAAAACTAAGATTCTAGTTAGGTGATTTAAAACAAAGTCAAACAAGGCTATAATTTATGTTTAAAATTATTATTATCCGTCCAAAATTTTGCGTTTTCGTAAGTAGAACAGATAAAAGAAAATATATAAATTTGAGTGAAAGTCAAAACAAGTCGAAAAATTTAGATACACAATTTTTTATAAAGAAACTTTTTTTGGAACCTTGATATAAAACTGGTGTGTTGCAGAGACTTACTTCTACTGTTAGTAGAAGCATGCCCAGGCTCGTCATTTCATAGTGTGAGAATTGAATCCGCAGTAGAGATCGTATTTGCAATACCAGACCACATCTAATGGACTGATGAAAATATTTCATAGTAAATTTCAGTAAATAAATGCTGCTGAATTATTTTTTCAGTATTAGTATTTATACCTTGTTCCATAAATACCTTTAGCCTGTACAAAAAGTGACGCTAAAGGTTAACATTGGTATCACTCCTTCCAAAACATCATTTAAAAATATATCTTTAAATATGTATAAGGTAGCACAAGTACCAACTGTAAGATAGATGTCTAATTTCCAATGTGGACTTAGTTATCGGCGAAGATCACTTAAAATTAATTATACATTCCTCTGTCGGCATTCAACATCAAGGCCAAAACTAGTAGCTACTCAGCAAATTCCGATTAAATATCCATTTTCTTTTGTATATATATCGTAATAGTACTCAAATAATTTGTTTAAAATAGAACTTTTAAATATCTTTAAATAGTAAATACATTTTTATAGCTTATTAATACCTATTTTTTGCACAACAACTGTTTAATGTCGTAGAATGGTAACACGATGAAATATTAAGAATTCAAACGGCATTAGGATGTCATCACGGTTGGTTGACGGAGTCAATAGAAAAGTTCTTTGTGATTAGAAGTAATCAAAAACGTGAACCTACGCAGTAGTAAAAAAAAATAATCAAGTTGCAAGAGATATTAAGTATAGAATTGTACTAACGAACCCAAAATATGGATAAAAACCGAATAATAATAATGCCTATTTTATAATGTATTATTAAGTATTTCATAAAAATAAAGTACTACACTTTGACTTTAAGTCGCAATTAGAAATGTATCATGCCCTGCTACCGTCTGATACTCACCCAATATTTTGGTACAACTCATATACAGTGGCGGTACTACTCTACAAGCCCAAAAGCCCAGCTTGCCCTAATAAGGAGTAAAATTTATAAATCTTAATTAGCACATACTTCCCGAATGATTTATTTTTAAATTTGAGCGTTGCGCGAGACAGAGCGTTTTAAGGAGCAAAATCGGATATCATTACATTTTAATAGTATATGGCTTTAATGAAAATTTATCAAATTTTGAAATTCCTTAAAACCATAATTTAACTAATGCAGTCGTATTTCGCTCAATTTTCTTAGACTACGAACGGTGCAGGCGTGTTTTAACAGAGAACACTGTTTGCATCTTCAATGTAGCACAGAGGTATAATTTTACAATCTGAATGCAAAATGGGCAAATGCAGAAATACCTTCATATACGTTTATTTAAATACTAACTGAAACTTGGTTATTAACAAATATGAATACACCTTGGTACAAGCAACATATTGTGAATAAGATACAGCTAATTTATTATAAACACTATAGAAACGGAATGACATCATACATTTTATTTCTCCGGTATTGTTTCTTTAATTATAATTCGCTCAGGATTCAAGTTTTTGTTGAACTGAAATATGCTCTTCTTAGGGCGCATTTTGGGTCTGTCCTGAATTTGGTGAAACTTTATTCTAAATATATTTGTCTCTTAATATCAATAATTCCAAATCAAGTTTGTATTTTTTTTTTATTCAAAAAATTCAAAATTCAAAATATTTTTATTCAAATAGGCCTTTACAAGCACTTATGAATCGTCAATTTTACATCTCAGTTCGTGAGGAAGC
>DWHO01002959.1:0-12601 GCA_018247575.1 Eurytides lysithous rurik
GAGATTCTGTCCGAGAATGGGGACATCCCCGAACCTCGAAACAGCCGCCGGAGGTCGGCTGTCATCAATCACACAAAAGACTGCCTGCTTAAACTTGGCCAGAGGGCGTAAGAACTGATAAATTATTGCCTTCCGGCATATTATTTGGACATTTTAAGACTAAAATTAAAAATATATTATTGAATAGAGTCTTGATAGAGCAAAATGTGTAGAATGAAGTTAATTGATTCGTATGTGGGATAGCTATTACATTATGACATAAAACATTGTACTGTCATTTAAAAAGAGCGACTGTTGAGTTTCTCACTGGCTTTCTTTTCAACAGAGCTGTATTCAAAGCCGGAGGTAAATTTCTGGCAGACTGATTACTACTGATATAGAAAATTAAAAAAGGACGATTCGAAAGTGCTGGTAATAGACCAATTGGATAAAATTGCATTTTGATATTGATTAAGGTTCTATCTTAATACGTAGACTTCTAACCTCAAATTACTGCGATTACATGCAATACAATTAAGTGCAAAGTGCTATCAAGGTTGAAGACAGTGTGAAATAATATATTCGTTGTGCTAATAAAATGTCACAGAATATCTCGACGATGACTTCCTGACGCCAAACTTGTTTTCATCCGATTTCCTTATTTATTATGATAAAATATGGAGATTTTCAGTTGATCCAACTCTTTTTTATTTGTGTTACACAATACTTGCACCAATATTAAAATTATTTTAATTATATTTTGCGATATACAAGACTTTTTATTGAGAAAAATTAACAAGAATTTGATCTTATAAAAAAACTCTACTATTAGACCTTGAACTTTGAAGGTACCATCAAAATAGAGATAGTAGATTATTTCTAATTTTATTTTTAAAACACTCAAGTGTCTAGTTCAGTCGTAATCTTAGTTGGACTGGGGCATTACGGGCTGATCACCCGATTGCTTGAAAAGTAAGATGATCCATCCGTCGGATGGGCATGTAAAAAATCGGTCCGGACTTCTTATCGACGCCATCTAGCGGTGTCTTGGAGAAGTCGTTTTTAAGAGGTCGGTTTAATGTCACCGCTTCTGCGCCTTATCTCTCTCCGGTCGTGTCGGTAATCCGTCCCATCGGGCTATGAGAGTAAAAGGAAGAGTGAGTGCACGGAGGCAGTTACTGCAAATATCCATGGGCGGCTGTAATTACTTACCATCAGGTGAGCCGCTTGCTTGTTTGTCAGTCTTATCCATAAAAAATGTTATTAATTATAAACCATATATGCATATAAGAATATAAATAGTGCCAAGAAAGTTCATGGCGAGCTGAACTAGTCATTTCAGTTCGAGAGATTGAAAACTTATATAAAAATTATGTTGATAGAGGTAACATTAGGTTTATTAAAAATCGATTTCATATTTTATTAAACTCATTATTATAAAACTCTATGAAAATATTTTTGTTCGCTATTTAAAAACAATAACTCAATGTTACTTGACTATTAGTGTGGGAATTTATTTAATAAAATAAAAACAATAATCACCTAAAACGTAGGAAACATTAAAACAGACCCAGAACTAAGTCACTTACTCAAATTCTAGATCTGTTTATTTTAAAAAATTCTGACTAAAAGAACTGACTGACATCCAAACAGTATTAAACTGTAGTTAGGCGTTTTTTTTTTGTAATTACCTATAAGCAGCAGTACTTATATGTCAAAACAAATAAAAAGCCGATACGTATTAATTACGAAAACTTAGCATTAGAAAATCCACTCATTAATAGTACGATTGAAATTAAAAAATACGGTGACGAGACAAAAAAAAATCATATTGTAATCAGTACAGTGCATGACTCAGCTAAAAAATAAAATAATGCTAATCCAAAAAAAGTTTAGGAAATAAACAAAATAAAATTTGGCAAGATAAATTTACATATATACGTGTAAATTTTAATGGTTATATTATGACACACACGCTGTTGAATTCCGTATATGTCATGACTAATAAATCGTGGTACTGGTTACCAAGGCCTGGCTTACCAATAACAACACATTACCACAGAGCTGATTGATCTGCACCAGTTCGAAACTGCTCAACTCTACGCCACGCTCAGCATCAGCTCAGCTCTATGACGATGTGTTGAAGCCAATTAAATAAAGAAACATTCTAATAACAATAGGGAAGGGAAGATGGTTGGAAATCCCATACATATAATAAAAACCACGAATACTATAAGGCTGGAAGATACTGTTGGCTCATACTGAATAGATCGAAATAAAAATAATTAATTGGAAAATGGTCACCGGCTCGGTGACTAGGGAAAAAGAACACTGGGCACGCACTTGCTAAGCTTAGAGCGTGGAAGGCCCTCCTGCCTAGCAAGTTTTAGTTTAAAGATAGGTTGCGACTTCCAACCGCTTCTAAGTCACTCTCCCCTGTCTATCTCATACGGATACACTCAATTGGAGATCTCGCAACTGCACACGCCCCTTATGCAAAAACGGTAACCACACAAAAGCTATCATCTCCCCCACGATTCAAAGACTCCGATAGAGTGCTTTCTTTAACTAAATTAAACCTCCAGAGTATTTACGATAAAACACCGTACCGATGTCATTACGGCATAATTGCACATTAGTATGTGAATTCAATTGACGTACGGACTCAACCGTACGGAAAAATACATTCCATTGGAGTCTGGTTAACGCTTTTACCGCTAAAAACAGAACTTTAAAAACAGGAAGTTCATATTCCGAATAATTGTCTGTTTCATAATAGGACGTCAAGTTTTTTATCCGTGTCTAAACTACACAATCTAATTACTTTACAAGCAAGCAATCCAATCTACAGATCAGCAATGACACAGGATACAAAGCAGCTTGGAAATTTTATAATTTTCTAATGTTATTATTCAAAAATAAAAGTTGCCGCTACAAAGAACATTCGGTCATTCAATAACTTAATAAAAAAAGGTCGATAGATAGAGGATCATCGCCACTAGTTGGCAATCTTCAGTTTCGCCTCCATTGACGATAACCGATAACCTTCAGTGATAATAACTATGCCATCTTCATCTAGCGGCGATACAACAAAACTCTTCCAACTGTCTCCAGCTAGCGGATACAATATTGCCTTCATCGAGCAATACAAAAACATCACCATCACCTGTATCTAAGTTCTATCGATATGTTTCATTATTGAGTTCAAGAAATGATACCGATTATGTTCCTTAGCAAATAAATTGTATCATGATCATGCAGTTTTTAAGGTATTTTCAATACGTGTGACGCACCTGCTACACACGCATCGCACATTATCCTAGAAGTTCTAGCCTTGTCGTGGCGGCGGGGCTCTAGAAATTCTGGCTATGTCTCCCACGGCGAACCATAAGGTATCCACTCTTGGTCGTCCAACGTGCTGCGTCGGAGGAAGCGCTCGGGAAGACGGGTCGAGAATGGCGAAAGTCAAACGCACTATCTTCTTTAACTAAGAGCACTACTGCATGGAACGGGTCGAGAGCGGTATAAACCTCTCTTCTCTTATCCCGTGCATCGACGATCATCACATCTAGGTTTTTACGGAGCTAGCCGAGTTTACGTCTAATCGCTAATGTCATTTAAAACTATACCGACCGCTACATTGTCTCATTATTCAGATGTAGTACTCGTATCAAAGAGTAATACAATTTACTTTTCATCCCTAAAAATAAAGTCGAACTTTACACGAGTGGAGCCACGAGCGAAAAATATTTAAAAAAAAACACGCGAAAAATCTTTGAAAAGAATTTAATTTGATGACACACCAATATATTTAAAATCTATCTGTGACGGTGCTCGTCAGTAACACCAAATAATGAAAACACGGTATTTCGCAATTCATTCATTCATTACACTTAATTGACGCTTTAATGAGTTTGTCCGCTTTCGGTAAAACTAAATGTCTAACGAAACATGCGGTAATGGGTCCATTAAGTTTTTTTTTCTGGAGCTATAGTACACTGTTTACTCACGCCGGGTACTTTTAAATCTTTACCAGCAGAGGCACGACAGCAGACGCACGTCACCACAGCATCGTGGTGCACCAGATACGTTGTCTTACCTCTAAGCTTTTATAGCTTAGAGAGGTACGCCCATTAGTGTTTTAGCTGAACATCGTACGTTGGATATTTGAATTGTTTGAATAACGGGTTAAAATGTCAATAGAAATTTCTGGCAAATGGAAGAATGATATGATATCATAGTCCTTAAAAAAAAAGAGTCAACAAAAAAGGACAATTTATTGCTGTCCATTTTTTATCACCAAACGACCACTAATTATAATAAAACGCAATTACAGTACAAGACGCACGTATGCATGCATATATTTGAATTGAGTATGATAACCGACGATATCATACTCAATGCAAAGGAGCAACAAAACTAAGGCGATGGAAGCAAGTGTGACGGTTAAATTTCGGTAAAATTATCTGCCGTGTATTATGCCTCGGCTGAGAGATGTAGCAGACTAAAGTCAAAACTGTGTATGGTCATCGGCTCTCTAGATTGTGATTAGACACCCTGTCCGACCAGAAGCGACAAGCAGAAGCTCTACTTGTCTACTCCCATTCGGCTGGAGAAGTAACACAGCCCACACAAGACGGGCATGATGAAAAAGTATGCACACTCCTTTTCTATTGTTTAATAAAACTCTGCCCGTATTTAAATATAGAATTATCTTTTTTATAAGTGTGAGTGTTTTACATAGATAAATTTCACGCAAACAAACGCCTTGGTTGAGAATCGTACGCACGACCCGCGATGCCGGAGCTTAGTAACTGCGCCAATTCAATCAACTCTTACTGGTCTGATTAGCGCGGCAATCCTTGAAGTTCGTCATGACAGCAGCTTCAAGTGGGTGCGTCAGCATTGCTTCCGCGTTTCGTCCGGTGAGTGAGGTGGTCGTTGGCCCATCCCCTTCCATCCTCTCCCTTCCTCCCTTCCAACACCCTCCCCCTAATCATCATACTTCCTCCTTTTAAAATTTCCCCAACGCATTTGCAAGTTCTATTGCAAATATCCATGGGCGGCGGTGGTCGCTTACCATCAGGAGAGCCGCTTACTCGTTTGTCAGTCTACTCCATAAAAAAAAGAATCATTTTCTTTCAAGTGGCATTACCATTATGTCCGAATCAATTTCTCTTTCTCGACACAAGACGTGCCCCGCTTCTGGCCAGCCCTTCTTTTATCATATAGTGATAGAGTAACAAGTAGTAGTAGTAAAGTAGTAACAACCTACATAATAAGTTACACTTGTACAGTAACAAGGGCATCCACTGTACAGAACGATCACACGTTCCCACTGTAACAATATATTTCCTCTATCGTTGAACGCGTTATATGAGTGTTTTATATGCATACATTTCTTACGGACAAACACTGAGATTGGCAACAACTATCTGCAGTTCAATTTTTTTTATGGAGTATGCTGACAAACGAGCAAGCGGCTCACCTGATAGTATGTTATCACCGCCGGCCATGGTCATTTGCAATCACAGAACTTACAAAGGCGTTCAGCCATTAAAATGAGGAATTTTTGAAAAATGAAGGGAGCGGGAGATTAGAAGAAATGAGGGAGGGGGGTACACGGGGCAGGGTGAAGGGAGGGGAGTGGGCTATCGGCCACCTCACTCACCGGACGAAAACACGCGAAAACACAAACACTTCCACTTCACGCCGATTTTCTGTGAGGTCGTAGTACTAATCCGGTTCGAGCCGGCCCATTCAGCAGCGGGAGCAGCTGCGTGGTTCTACCATCGATCATAATTACTACTAGTCCATAACAATATTTTATAAAATCTGAGGGAAACAATGCTCACGCATATAAACATGTCAGAAACCACATAAAAGACGTAAAAAACAAGCAACTCACACTCACACAAATGTCGAAAACAGTTCGACCGAACCGGCTTCCGCGCCAATCCAAACCATTCGAAATCAAGCGATCGCAAAAATGTTGAAAATGAAAAAGGGAAAAACGATGAATGGAAGTGACATCGACAAACCAGTTTCGTAATGCCCTACGCGAAACGATAAAGAAATTACGATTAAATCGACACGACTAATCACTGGGCGAGTTGCGACGCGGGCGGACAGCGCGACGGTTGTGCTGCGTCCACTGGCCGAAATCGTCACAGCCCGCGCGGTGTGAAGCGGCAGCAGGGTCCAAGCGGCCCTGCGTTCGGCGTGCGTGAGTTGCACTTGAACGCCGGAGAAAGGTCAGAGTCGCACGGGCGGTTGTATCGTTGGCTGCGGATAAAACATGTGCCGGCGACACGCGCACCATCAGTGACTTCCGAGGTGCCGTGATCCTGGGCGGTGAGCAGTGCTCCATTATACAACTAGTTACTAGTGCGGTGCGTTAAGTTGTGTTGTTGTTTGCCCGCGCCGCGACGGACCCGGCGCGCTTCTGGAAGCGCTTGAGTTTTTCCCAAAATCGATTAATCTATGAAAAGTGAGTATCGTCCGCTTTTATATTTTGAACATTATGCCGGTTGCAGTCGTTTAATTGGTCCATTTTATTAGTCTTTAATATTTGGTATTTTAGATCGACGTCTTGTTAAGGGATATGCAATATATATTTTAATGCGTTAAGATTTATTACGTGGAATATCGACAAATTACGCCGTAAAATTTAATTGTGAATTTTTGTTATTTACTTTGTACATTAAGATTTTTTTTTAGTATTTATCTAAAAAATTAACTATACGTATGATATGGTTTATTTTACAATTAATCACGTATATATAAATACACGAAGAAATAACACTGTACCCCTTTAACAGCCTATTATCCTCTTGGGGGATAAAATTTGGTTAAAGAATATATAGTATTATTTTAGAAATTTGAGGAAATCTAAAATTTTTATGTGTCTATCATTAAAAAATATATTTAATTAGAAAGGCGAATGTTTTGTAAATGTTTACGTTTATATTCATAAAACTATATTATTCAATGAATAAAGAAGGTTATATGCTAATTTATTGCATTTACGCGAATACAAAACAATGTTTAATTAAAATTTATTCACGGATTTTATTACGCTTTACCGTTACATATTAACAAAATATATATACTCTTTGGGAAAAAACTCCTTTGGTCACTTTCGACAGTCAAGCAGTCACTATTCTATCTGTCAAAAACGAAATAGAATTTAATTAAATGACTAGGTTTTTCACGCGCCTTAAACCGCAATTTTGAATCTAGACAACTTTTCTATATACATTTTTTTTAATTTGTTTTTATAAAAGTAGGTGATGCTACTCTCTGTCCTTTAAGCCAAAACTATATTTACAACGAAACATTAATTTCCCCGTTGCTGCGAAAGAAAACAAACCAAAAAAAACATTATTTTTGATATTACATTAGTATACTAGTTGTGCATGAATAGAATATAGATATTTCTATACAAAATATTTTGAAATTTACAAAAGTACAAAGATTTATAAATCTCCATCAACATTTTGAGTCAAAGTAACTAAAAAAAATAAAGTATTGATCTATATTTATGTAAAAAAATTATCTAAAATATTAAGAAAATAACAAACAAGGCGAATGAAACATTCCAAGGCTAATGACTTAAAAAGATAAATTTACAGATCGATATTTCACAACATAAAACATTATCAGGGCAAAAAAACTAGTTATTAATAAACTGAACAATGAAATATTGCCGTTTTTTGTTTTGTCTAATGCTAAATTCAAAAAGGCTGGATGTTGACTCGATACACGATAAAAACCTAGAATTTAAAAAGACGTATTAAATTGTTTCGCGTACATTATTATTGTATAAATTAGAATAAGTTATTACGACTATGAACTGATTTAGATAAACGTTATGAGAAACACATCCTGTAAAACAGAGATCTCTGTGGCCACGAAAGACAAGGCGCGGTTTCTTTAAACCTAACATGTTTTGACGAGTTTTGGGAATATGGTAGAAAGGGAGAGAATTCACCGAAACCAGTAAAATTTTGAAAGTGAGGAGAAAAAAAGATTTAAGAATCTGCTGCTGAGAAGTGTTCGAAACTTCGGAAGTTCAAAATCAAATAAAACGCGATAAAATCCATAAATTAGTTTCATTTAAACAATGTACAGTAATCCTGTAGACAGGATAACACGGTAGATAGGTTCCGCATTATATGAAATATGAATGAAATACTATGTGTATTTCATTCATATTTCATCAAAACGCATTGTAGGAGTATAGGTATTATATGTGTATGTATTATACCATATAATATGAAAATTCGTTATAAGAGTACCGCGCTATAGAGGGAATTACTGTATAGTGTTCAGAAATCGTTGAGTGATAATGAAAAAAAACTTATAATGAATTAACAAATTAAATTCTACTTACTGAACAATTAAAAAAATCATTCATTCACATTAAACAAATTAAATGTAAGACGTACACAAAAATTCGACAATGAACTATTGAACACTTTGTCTTTGTCCAGGGAGGCGATCTCAATTGGTCTGAATTTCTTTTCGTTTGTACATTACGCGATATCACCGCTGTATATTCGACCGATTTCGGTGGTATTTTTTTTTTACTTCAAGAACCTCGTACATACCGTATCAAAACGAAGTTTTGATTCAAATAGGCTATCACATTTTTTATATTTTAGAAGTCATTGTGATTAACTTTTGTCAGACTACGAGCATGGCCCGGTAATGGGGAATAGCCCCCAAAACCCGCCCCTGCACTGTCGCTATGGCACATGCAGAAGACCTTCGTTCGACAGTTGCACATTCCAAAAAATTGTACAATGTTTTCTATCAAATCTAATCAAAATCGAAATATTTTTTTTCAAATAGGCCTTTACCGACACTTATGAATCGTCATTTTTACATCTCAGTTCGTGAGGAAGCCACTACCGGCTCGGATTGCAGTTCTGCTGGGGAGAGCCGGCGAGAAACTCAACAAAATTTTAAAGTTATACCAATTTAATAATCAACAATCAACTTCATTCCAAACATTTTGTTCTGCCATAAACTAGTATACCTTTAAGTTCGAGTTAGAATATATGTCGAGTATGTCGATATATGAAATAGGTCGTCATTTAAAAAAAAATACTGAATCATTTTAATGCTCTACGATAACACTTTTTTTTTTCAATTGAATCACATAGCTGTACTATAGATTCCAAACAAGTGCTTGCGTGTGGCCGAGTTGCACCTTGAACATTTTTCCTGCTCCCACAACAGGAAACCATTTGAGCCTTCAAAGGATTACGAAATAATAGTATAGAGAAAACGAAAGCGTTTAATTAAACTTCGAGCATATCATTTCAAAATATTAATAATAATAGTGGTGAGTTCTTACATTTTTTTATGATTTAGTCTGACAAACGAGCAAGCGGCTCACCTAATGGTAAGGGGAATTTTAGAGATAGAATTTAAGAGCAGAGAGGGAGCGGAAAGGGGATGGGGGATGGGGTAGAGGAAGAGATAGGGAAGGGAGTGAGAGAGGGAGGAAGAGGAGGGAAAGGAGTGGGCCACTGGCCATCTCACTCACCGGATAAAAAGTGGAAGCAAAAACACTTCCACTTTACTCCGATTTTCTGTGAGGTCGTGGTACTTATCCGGTTCGAGCCGGCCCGTTCAGCAGCAGGAGCATCTGCGTGGCTCTGCCACCGTAGAAACGATAGAAGGAGATTTTTAAGGGTGTATCGAAGCGTTGGTCTAAGGAAGTTTATGGACTTTAAATTTTGATATGAAATTAATGTCGAACATTAAATTTTAGGGATAACCAGAACCCTTTCAAATCAAATAAAAATAAATCAAATCAGTTAAAGATAAAAGAATATACGCGAAAAGAAAGACTATACAGTAACTGGCCTGAGTATGCGTAGTAAAAATATACATTTGCTTCGTTCAGGCTCTATGCGACGAAAAATATCCTAAATCCTTCAATCTATATTTAAAGAACTTATAAAATAAATATATACTATTCGTCGGCTATTGACACAGTGGTTAATGAGGTAAATACAATCAATGTTTTTGCACACATTTCGGTCATCTTAAGTTAATAATAGTGCATCCTTGAGCAATACAATAACGCAGACAATATCAATTAGTTACCAAATTATTAATACATGTACCAGCATGGTCAAGTTTTTTATCCATTGCGGTCACCTCTCCGTCTTTAAATTTTATATTAGTCAGCATTATCACAGTTTCAGTAAATTGATAAACAACCGCGCATCGATTAAAAGCAACACACACCGCGTTATACAAGATGATCCTTACCTTTCTTACTTTTATGGAGTAGGATGCAAACGAGCAAGCGACTCCCCTGATGGTACCCGAATATCGCTGCCTATAGATTTCGAGTTTTAGGGAATTTTTAATTTTTTTTATGTAACAAAAGTTTGTATGTAACGCGATATCTACGCCAATAATGGCGTAGATATCGCGTTACATACAAACTACATAAAATCGATTCTTCTCCTTCTTCCGTTTTGAACGGTTAACAAATATTAGAAATACTACGATTATAAGAACTAGTAAACAAGAAGGACATTTTGCATATAATTGCCGCTTACACACACAAATTTAAGTGGAATTAAGTAGAATGCGTCATAGCAAATAGATCAGAAACTTCCCGTCTATTCTTCCATTGTTATCGTTAAGATATTTGCTCAATTAAAAAAAATCCATTAAACCAATGAACACGTCATTCTTAATCAAAGTGACGAAACTTATCGTTATCTAATAATCAATAGGGAAACGTCAATAGAATTAATATAGACATCACGGACGTGAAAGTATATTACAAATAAGCACAAACTGTAACTTAAAGTCGAAAAAATGCACTGTAATTTATTTTAAAACAATTTCTGTTCCCCTTAATGTAAACATTCCAGTAAGCAACACACTTACCCATAACATTACCCAATTAAATTTACATTTAGTATTTAATTTTACGTCATTAATAATTAATATAACATTATTATCTTTTCCATTTTTGTATTGTTATTTCTGTGGCTGTTTGAAAATTCTGTTTTTACAGATGCTAAAGAAGCGTAAACCGTAAATAACCGTTTTTACCGTAAAAGCATACATTAGTAGTTCATAATAAAACACGCCGTATAAGATTACTAAGATCGTTTCTTAAAACGTAAGGAAGTTCGAGCAGACAATTTGGAAACAAAAAAAATGTTGTAGAACTACTTTGGTAACATGTTGATCACTAAAGCCACGTGCGCATACAATACATAACAATTACACACCAAGTGTTTATACCATACATTTTTTTTGTTTACACACCACAATGGCCGAGACCGTTGGTTCTATTTAAATGGTGACTTGACTGAACTTTGTAAAATGTGCGACTCTTTAACAGCGTAAATGGGAGTATGGAACAGTTTTTATGCAGCAGGAGACAAACGCAATCACCGCCGCCCATAGATATTCGCAACATCGATCGACTTGCATATGCGTTGGCAGCTTTCAAGGTGGGAATTTTTGAAAGTGGAGGGAAAGGGGGAAGGGAAGAGAGGGGATTGGACCACCGGTCCTCACTCATTGGACGAAACGTGGAAGCACAAACACTATTTTTATGGATTAGGCTGACAAAAGAGCTCACCTAATGGTAAGTGATCACCGCCGCCCATGGACGTTTACAGCATTACAACATATAAATGCGTTGCCTTTAAGAGGGAGAAGTTTTGAAAGAAGGAAGGAGGAGGAATTAGAGGGAGCAGAAGGGGATAGGGGATGGAGGAAGGGGCAGGGGAGTGAGAAAGGGTGGAAGGGGAGGGACGGGGATGGACCACCGCCCACCTCACTCACCGTACGATGCGAAAACAAAAACACTTCCACTTTATAGCTATTTTCTGCGAGGTCGTGGTACTCATCAGGTTCGAGCCGGCCCATTCAGAAGCTGTTACGTGGCTCTACAACCATTCAATTTCTGTTTAATTCGAAATATTACCACCCGGACACTGCGCTATTATAGGCAAGAGTATCGTTTACCATCGGGCGTCTGACGAGACGGTCACTTAAGAGGATGAGAATATGCGCCTTACTTTTTGTTTTTCAACGCGTTCCTTCACGGTCACCGGTTGGACTGGGTCGTCACGCTCCTCGCTGCGCAATATTCGAAATGTGTCATGTTTGAATGAATAAAAATATAAAAATAGCACAATAAAATCTGCAAATATTCCATTACAACGTTCAGTGTTTCCGTACACTTACCGTGTCATGTTGAAATAAAATGATAAAAAAGAACAATAAAAATATTCTACTACAATTTTCAGAAGTAAAAAAATTACTATATGAGTGAGAAAAAGTGGCAACTGTAATTTATCCTCACTCTATACTTTTAAAGCTGTAGAGAAGTCTAGAAAATCGACGCAGACTATAAATCAGTGACCATGCGGAGGCCACATTTCGAAGGACTGGTTGTCGGCAGTAACACAATGCAATGTTTCATTCCGGTTCATAGAAGGAAAGTAGCCTACGCAACAGTGTTTCCCGCAGGTATTCCCCGACACTAAATTTTCTTACGGTGGTAGAGTCACGCAGCTGTACCCGCTGCTGAATGGGCCGGCTCGAACCGGATTAGTACCACGACCTC
>DWHO01002960.1:0-12599 GCA_018247575.1 Eurytides lysithous rurik
TATATTTTTAAATATATACTTATATAGATAATTAACACCCAGACACAGAACAAATACCTATGTTCATCGTACAAATAATTTGTCCTGGGTGGGATCGAACCCACGACCTTCGGCTTTGCAGTCAGGAGCACTAACCACTTCACCAACAGGCCAGTCAAATAAAATCAATAATATTGCAAAAAACTTAAAAATTATATCTGACCATTTCACGAAATTCTTTCACAATTTCATGACTTCTTCGTGTTTTTTTTGTCGACTTAAGGAGGGTGGGTGACAATGGCTACTTTATTGCTAAATTATCATATATTTGTGCTCTATAATCGCATCAACCAGTTGCTGCATAAAATATGGACAAACCTACACACTTTCACCTGCCTTTATAAAATTACTTAGGATGAAACATTTTTTTTTAATATATGCAAGCAACTGCGAAAGTAAACGCTTGAAACCTGTTTTCTTTGATTCTTGCGCTGGGGTTTTCCCCACAAGCAAAAATGTCGGATGACGATAAAAACCGTGTGAATGAATCGAGCGTGTTGTTCAATTCCGGAAAAATCCGCGGTTTAAATACGATTATGGTTTCTTCTTGTTTCAGGCCTACTTTGCTGACAATTATTTGGCTGGGAGCCTAAAGAGCTAAGATTTCATTAGGGACTCGAGAAGAGTTCAACGAAGTAAGTTGGAACGCTACGGCGTGTTTTTTTTTGTCAGTTGTAACGCATTATCTGTTACAGGCCCAGAAGAATTGAAGTGGATGTGTGGAAGTTAAAAAAATAGAAAAATTAATCGTTTTGTTTCAAATAAAATTATCATAAATATTTTCGAGTCAAAAGTCTGATCGTGTTTTAAAATAACTTTTGTGTTTAATATGTTTTTATTTTTAAATTAACTATATAACGAATCGATTGCAGCTTTTGCATTAATCGATCTGAAATTTTTGTGTCCCATATATCGTTCATATTAGTTTTGCACTTGAAGTTATTATCTAACTGCTTGCATGTCGTAAACAGCGGTTTAAAAAAGTAAAAATAAATCACGCGAAAATAATACTAATTTAATAAAAATAAAAACTGTATTGAAATATTTCATAAAAACAAGATGGAGGTAGGTGACTTTGAGACAATAACAAAACTTACCTTTACAAAAGGACTTATAGCCAGGATTTTGACTTTAAATATTAAATAACTGAAAATTTGCTTCTAAAGAAATAAAAACTGTGTAACATAGAAAGTTATTTATACGTGCCATATATGTGCAGATCATAAAAGGTTTCAATCAACCACAAATACATTGATATTTAAAAAAAAAATACAATTTTAATTAAATATGAAAATAATCACTATGATTTAATATTAAAATTGAGAACAACTCTTGGACTGAAAAGTCTGAAAAGTTCAAGACAACCCCAAATTCGTGTTAGTTATGTCATCATTTTGTAATAGTTACTTGGGAAATTGCGATAAATATTAACAGGGAAAAAAACTTCTAAACTCATTCTGGCTACAGTCCTAATCACAACACAAAATACTTTCATAACACATTACAATGAAATAATTACAGAAAACTTCTAGCTTCCCATTGTGGTCAAATTAACTTATAACTAATTTTACTTCTTAATTAATAAGTTCTACTAATCATACACTTAAGTCAATTGGCCTTGCGTAGTTTTACTAACATTATCATATTTAAATAAATTACTATTATAAATTACTATTTAATTTAAAATAATTATCTAGCAGATAGTTTAAATAGAGGTAATAAATTAATTTAATATAAGCTAAATAGGTTAATCATATTTATATTTGGTATGGGGAGTAAATTTGCCGATTGGGTGGTAAACTGGGCAGGTGATAAGTCATTGCAACCGTGATGTTACATTTTTGTGTGAAATTAAAAAGACACACACGAACACAGATAATAAGAGATTTTTTAGAATAATCACAGAAATTGTTACTGATGCCTTATCGATCATACGTGCTTCAAACACGCACGTTATAGCAAACACTGTGCTACATCGCAGACCTTTAAACTTTATTACCTCACCACAATTTATTTATTTATGATTTAAATTATATATACAATTCGCGTCTAATTCCTTGCATATATACGTACTTTTCGCCGTATCTTTATATATTTATTACATGCATTCATTTCGATTCAATGTCATGTAAGTGGTTCTCTACATGCGAGTTTATTTTTTCAATACATTAACATATAATTATAAACCGGCCTCAAGGTTCTCTATCTTGTGACATTTAGGACGTCGCGCCGAATCGTTGCTCTTCGCCTGTTTACGTCACTATCATTCCATATCATCTTATTGTCCGTAATGTCGCCATTTCTAGCTCCAAGTTCTAATTCCCTATGAAATTACGACCAGTCTCTTGTACCCTCACAATCTACGATCGCCTCCTAACCCCTCCCGTCCTTGCTTCATAGAAATATGCACATGATGTTACGTCGTATCATTTCTGTTTGTAGTTCTATACAAAATGGTTGCTCAAAAGATCACCTGTCCGAGTCGGAGCGACGATATCGGAAATCGATTCAAATCAAACACCAAAAG
The DNA here is from genome assembly GCA_018247575.1 of Eurytides lysithous rurik. Taxonomy (NCBI): domain Eukaryota; kingdom Metazoa; phylum Arthropoda; class Insecta; order Lepidoptera; family Papilionidae; genus Eurytides; species Eurytides lysithous. The sequence continues at coordinate 2,567 of DWHO01002960.1, forward strand.
ATATGGTTTTTTCGCAAACGAGTCTCAAGACTCGAAGTGTTTTGAAAGTGGTAGAAATAGATCTTTTAAAGGCAGAAAAGAATCAACAGGCGAACGGTCTAACCGGAGTGGTTACAAACATAAACAACGTACCGAGGCCACCATCGCCAGCGCCAACCACCAGCTTTTCAGAGGTAAGGACGGGCCGGCCACCGTGAGTACTTAATATAATTCGATTTATTATACTAATATAAGTTTACAATTTAGTTTACGTTGATATCTATTAGTGCTCTAACTCACTTGCGACTTGTGGATTTTCAGGAATTTCTGAATCCGGAGCCCCACTTGCCGAGCACAATGATTCACGAATCGGACTGCGAGTTCTTCCAAGATCTTGTTCAGTGGTACGCCGCCCCCGCAGAGGGTGTAGTAGTACAGTCCACTGGTAAGTGTTGCTATTTCACCTTGATTGAAGATTATTTGCGTTAAGAGGGAGGGGGGGGGGCTCCCCCTCGTCATTAACGCAGATAATCATTGTGCGCGTCTTCTTTCGCAGACTCCGCGCATTACACTGAAGACAGGGCACACAACACAGACACACCGCACACACCATTCTCGCCCCAGGGCTGGGATGTACCAGACGCTAACTCACCCACCGCTCAGGCAAGCTTCTACAACGCCATGCCGAACCCACTGTCGCCGACCGTGGACGAATTGGAGAAGTTCAATAACGACTACCTCCGGCCGCTTCAGGAGAACGATAGGGTGCCGTTCCCGGAGCAGTTCTTAGATATAAGCAGCTTGCCCGTGGTGTTAGGGGACTTAGCGTCGGGAAGGGCGGCCGACCTGGAGCCGTGGCACATCCCGGATCCGGTCGGCTGGCCCGCACACGACATGGAACACACCAAAATAAACACTAGCATACACACCATAACGCCCTTAATCGAAGAGGACTCGCTGGACATGAAAATGGTATCGGTGATACCGCGGGAGGTGGAGGGCAATGACGTGGTCGTATCGGAGTACATATTGAGCGACAGCGAGCGGCGGATCCCGGATCGTAGTTTCGAGAAAAAGAGCCGGGGCCTGTCTGTTGACGTTGCCGCGTGCGCCCCGAGCTGGCCCGCCGATGTCATCAGCACGCCGGAGGTGCTCAGCTACGTCGAGCAGTTGGAGAAAGAGAAATGCCCACTTCCGAGCCTGGTAAGATATAACCTTCACCGCCATTAATATTCCTCTCACGGCTGAAAACGATTCATTCAAAATGTAACTGAACTGGTCCCGAATATATCGATTAAATACAAAACTTTTTAAACCGAGCAGAAACTCAGACAACTCAATTCATTGCTCCCGATATCGTCACCTTACAAAGAAAAAAAAATAGTTGTCTGATAATCGTTTTTGTTTAACAGACATCGGTGTTGGAAGAATGGCCCGTGTTTGAGACGTCGGCAGACAGCATGCCCAAGACGGAGCCGTCGCCAATGGACTACGAGCCGATCACGCCGAAGACCGAACCTCACGCGGAGTCCGACAACGACGACGCTAAATCCTACATCGGCAAGAAGCGACGCCGAAACAGCGAAGAGTCGGACGAGACCTACACGCCGTACGCCGAGCACACCCCCCGGAAATACAGAAGGAAGAAGGCCAACATACCCATAATGGACAAGATCCGCGCTTTGGAGGATTCACAGCAGCTCAAGCCTACTCGTAGAGGACGACCACCCAAGAGACGGGAGAGCACCGTCTCCTCCATATGCAGCATCGACGACAACTCCTCATCCGTCTCGACACACGAGCTCAGATATAGGGAGTTGAGAGACAAAAACAACGAAGCATCAAAAAGGTCCAGGATGAACAGGAAACTGAAAGAACTGCAGATGGAAAAGCTCGCTATGGAATTGGAGGAGCGAAATAAAAAGCTCAGAGTCAGAGCTGAGATATTGGAGGACATGACAAAGAAGCTTCGAGAAGCTTTCATGTCGGCAGTATCGCAGAAGAGACTGAACAGCTAATGCAGATAAATTGACGGAACCACGGTTGGAAATTGATGGCAATTTATTTGTAAAAATCTGTGTTCGTGGATTACGTGTTAAGCGATTGGATGCTTAATAAGTGGATTTGTTTCGCTATTTCTGTGGATATGGATTGTAGATTTGGTGAATCTACAGGCTTTTTGTTTGCTTCGCTGGTTAAACTTACCCGGATTTGACAAAAAGAACCCAAGTCTTGTCAAGGACTTGGTAAAATATATTTTTAAGCTTTTCTTATTGTTAATACGATGAATGTAATATCAACACTTAATTATATATTTTTAACAGTAAGTGTTGAAACTCTTGTTTTATGAATTCTAATAAGTCTTTCGAGATGAATGTTCTCGAATTTATCGTTCTAGAATTAAACATAAATCTCTAAATATGTTTACTTATTATTAATCTTAAAATTGGTTAGTTATTAAATAATGCATGATAATTGGAGTAGTTTTCTATATTTTATTATGTTTTATTTTGATTAAATGATTTGGAGTTGTTAACATGTTTTTTTATGACGTACATCTCGTTAAAAATAATAGTTGCCACTTTTAATAATTTTCCGTAGATGTCATGAAATGAATATTATTTCTATTTTATAGGACTTAAATAAAATTGTCATATTTGACGCTGTTCGTTATGGGTAACATTCAGATATCCGACAGAAATGTAAGCGACATGTCATCGGAAATTCAGCGTAATTTCATCTTGATTAGGTTTATTTAGAAATTAAATGTTGTTTTACAATTCACGAGGGCAGTTTGATAAGTACCCGTTTTCTAAAATGTATTGATCTCACTGGCCGAAAATATACGACCGATTTAAGCCATTTTTAAGAGGTGGGATAATTAAAAAAAAATGCATTTTTTTCTCATTTGACAGCGATTTAGTGTTAAAATTTTGACACAACACACATATCCTTAGCGTGACCCCGCAGGACGTGGGGTCTATCCAATTCGTGGAAACTAGCATTTCTACGGATTAGGCGATGAAGCTTTACAGAGCCGCATAGGCTAAAAGCGTCAACGTCACTTAAGATAAGTGGAAGCGTGAACTTTAGATTGTTAAAATGGAAAATAAACCGTAGCGGTCTGTAAATCGATTCCAATTTTTGGATGGACAAACATGTGATGAAATAAATGTAAGAATGCATGCGTTTTACTGTGACTATGTATCTATTATATGTATTGTCAGGTAGTGGGAATTTTATTTATGATGATTGTTTACAAAATCACTCGATATTTGAAAAATCGTTTCAATCTTCAACAAAGCTTTAAGCCTAAAAAAGTAAAGCATTAATGTATAATTTTTGAATACAGATCTATCTTTTTATTTTGTTTTTAAAAAGGCCATCACATCAATGGATTTCAATTTATTCATGTTAATTATAGAAGTAAGTGAGATAAAGATTTGCACACATTACAAAGGAGACTTATCGTTTGTTACTAACTGAATTACACAAGAATCCCAGGTTTTGGTTTGAAATTGGTCGAATCACTCATATTTATAATAATAATCAAGATTGGTATTCTGGTAGTATTCTGAGTAGAATTATATATTTATTCTTATAGTTATTCATTATTATAATAAAAAGGTGAACAAGTATAATATTTGTTAATTTTTTTACTTTATATTATCTAACAGAACTACATTTTTATTTTATCTTATTTAAACTTGTTTATACGCTTTATTGTCTTGTGTTGATTTCATACTAATATTAGCAATGTTATGAATTCAAATATATTGGTAGGTATAAACTTTTTTTATGCAAAACAGACAACGAAGAACTTACATGGTATTTTGTATCAAAATGTTTTTTCAATTGTTGCACGGTTTACCTAAAATAAATTGAGCTTTTTATACGGACATACTATTTAGTCTTTTCAGGTCAGATGTTCCGACCTACATGTGACTGCCATATTGAATTTAAAATATAATTACACAGACGCAAGAAAAATACGTAAAAACTTGAATAATTATCTTATAGCCAATGGTAACAATACGATGATTTTCCGCTTCAAATTATTCCAAGAATTAAGACGTGAGGTGAGGTTGATCAAGACAAACAATTGAATGTGGCTGTAAAAAGAGTAATTTATTTATAATTCACAATGAGACGAATGTACCAAACAAATAATATTGAGATAATACATATAAAGACGCGTCATAACGACGTTATCAACCAATAAGAATATCCTTGTGACCAGGCCTTTACCTTAGATGATTAGGTACTTTCATATCTTTTATCTATATGTATGTATTATTTTATGCCTAGGACTGGCATACTATAGCAACAATACATGAGTTCGATGTAAATATATAAAAGCCTTAACAGATGTTGATTAACAATTTTCGAATGTAAACATAAATAATACAATTAATATTCTAACAATAATCTAAATCGACTAAATATTTTAATATAGACATACTCTAAAATAAACAATTGGTTTTCCTATAGTGCAATTGCATGTTTTGCTGATAAAATCGTAGTCCAGTAAGGCCATCTAAATGTAGCACAAACGATTGCTATTCACAAAATAATTAGATGGGGACAGCAGCACCTATACCAATAACCTGTATGAGAAGGATCATAGGAATTAATTAGCATTCATCACCCTTTGGCCATTTTCCAAAACAGGCTCACGCAGCAATATCAATTATTAAACCCATAGAAAAATTTACACCATTCAATAATGCAAGGTCACAAATATTGAGCCCCAGCCTTTATAGCCGTTACCCGAGTAGACAGTCTCTTGGAATCATACATGTGTAAATTGAATGGGAATGCGGGGTATGTTGGGTCGTGAAACGTCACCGATACAATATAAATATCGTCGTTTACTCAATTGGCAATGGCAATAAAGGCTGGGGCAGGCCTCGAAGCAGTGTGAACATATAGCAACCCTAATATACACGTTATCACACCGCACTAGGGTTTACTCGAGTCCTAATTCATAGCACGGTATTGGATCATCCGTGTGCTGAAAGTCTTCGTCGCTTTATAACGACGACACTCGAAAATTTACACTTTACACTCAGTCAATGATAAGGGCACTGTTAACAAGAGTACACCGAGCTCCTATCTCGTGTTAGTCGGATCCGCCGTCGTCGGCCTCCTCCAGGAAGCTGAATTTATTTGATGCTACAAAGTTCTGCAAATAAGGAAATGTTTGCTGTTAGTATTATTGTAGATTCGCACCAAGAACGTACAACACGGAAGTGTTTCGATACACATGGAAGGAAACATACAAAACATGTCTAAGAAACATATTAGACACATAATTTGTGAAAGTGTTTCTTCAGTGCAAAACCCACGGTAATGGTTGCTCAACCCCTTGGCATACAATGACGTCTCATAGACGGTATTACGAAGATTAATTTCATGGGTCATTATAGACTGACGTCTCCGAAACGTTAAGAACTGTCTTCGGCGAAAGCTGTGCAGCATATTATTCTTCCCTCCGTGACATATTTTGGTCACAGAAGGGATATTTTGTGAAGTGGTATTCTGTTATAATTGAAAATTGTATCATTTAAATTACAAGGATCTATTTTTCTGATCTAAATATTACATTATGGTAATGAATATTGTAAAAAAAAGCAAAAACCTATATTACACAGTTTTTACACAAGCAGGCAGTTAACAGATTATCTCTTTAGGTAAACATCAAAGCTGTTTTGTTTAAATTGTTAAAGATGCTTTTCCCATTTACCAATAATATAGATAAAATCGTGACGTGTCAATGCGTATTTTATTTGTATGTCAATGGGTCAGGAATTATCTATATTAACATTTAAAGATATTGCTCCTTATCATCTGTCAACATTAGTTCTTGGTTGGGCAATAATTTTGCCAAAAGGTCAATATTACCAATAACATTTTAATCCCATGGGAAGTTCACAATCAAATTTATTTACGTGTTATAACTATGGAACTATTTTTGTTCAGATTTCTAGCTTTATTCTGGTTTGAACTCGGATGACTTCTGCTTGTTTGTTTGATTTATGTTCAGAGCGTCGTTTTCCGATTGAGGTTTCATTCATATGCACTGATTTTCTTTCGGTTTGAGTATCCTTAACACCATATTAAAAATACTAACAATCCTCTGCCATAAACTTTAAATGAAACATAAACACTTAGCTTCTTAGATGTAAATAAGGAATACACTACCAAAGCCCTTAAAATATATTATCATTCACTTTTTTAACACTTCTCGAGTGATATTAAGTATACCAGTTAATATTACTTGAGACTTCAAAAACACTCTTAACAATCAAGTTTCTACGTCTTGCAAATAAAACAGGACGCAACATTGGATGGAATGTGGTAAATTCAATGGTAAACAACATCAGCGCCAAGCGCCCGAGCTTCTTTGAAACGTATCTAAAAGGTAATCGTGTTCTCACCGGTTTCTCCTGTTCCTTCAGCTTGGGCAAGGGCTTCTCTTCGTCGTGTCGTTCGCGCGAGCGGCTCAGCCTGTCGCGCGAGCCGTTGGGCTCGGGGCCGGGCTCGTCGCGCGTCTGCGACCGCTTCCTCGCCTCGGGAGACTGTTCCCGCTCTTTGGGCCTGTCCCTGTCGCCCGAGTAGTCGCGCCTGTTGTCGCGCTCGCGGCTGTTGTCGCGCTTGTCGCCGTAGTCGCGCCCGTCTCTGTCGCCGTCGTCCCTGTAGTCGCGTCCGTCCCTCTGGTCCCTGTTGTCGCGGTCGTCGCGCCTGTCCCTATCGTCCTTTGAATAGTCGCGTCGGTCGCGGTCCTCTCGCGAATAGTCGCGTCTCTCTCGGGACGTATCTCGCCGATCCTTGTCGTCCCTCGAATTGTCGCGTCTGTCTCGGTCATCCCTCGAGTAGTCGCGTCTGTCTCGGTCGTCCTTCGAGTAGTCGCGCCGATCCCTATTATCCTTGGAATAATCACGCCGGTCTCTGTTGTAACTGCGCGAGTCTCTACCGCGATCCTCTGCAATTTGAGATAATATTATTGTTATTTAATAGTCTTATAGAATAGTAAAATGTTCCAGGAAAAAAAAAGTCCTTCAAAAGTGTATTTTGCGTAACTTGTCATAAAAGAATATGTAGCGAATACTGACCACGTCTCGCACCGCCACGACGGTCACCAGAATGGTCATTCTGTAATAAAGATATATCATTATTTATATCATATTAAAACAAATATATCTGTATATAGTTATAGGTAAGTTTATACATGTAAATTTGAATGATAAATTCAATATATATTTACTTTTCATTTGTGTCAAAACATCAAATGGAATAAAACGAATTAATAGATCAAAGAGACAAGTAAAGCATACTCTACGGGAACCCCAACGTTCTTTTTCTTCAGCTACGCGTCTAGCTTCCTCTTCTTGTTTACGGAGACGCTCTTCGATTTCACGCTCCCTATTAAAAATTAAGATATCTTGCATAAGTAATTGAAAACATAATTTCACTATATTTCTACATTGTTATATATTTAGATAAAATGTTGGTATTGAGCGACCAAGTTGATAATTTATTATCTCAATTTGGTGTCTTTTTAACCCTTTTCATCTGGCACAATAGAGTTTATAAACTCCAGACAAACATAATACAGCAAAATTAAGGCTGTCTGTAAATGTGCCGACTTTTATACAAATTTGATGAAGAAGTTTTACATTAACAAAACTCAATTTTGGTTAACCAAGTCCCTAAACAAATAGGGAAAAGGAACTTAGTCGGTATATGCAGTAGTTATTTAATATTAAGAGAAGGCTTATAATGATCTTTATTAAGGATTTTACCCCAGGTTTGAACAGGGAAAGTAAATTTGAATTAGTTTTAAATTATCTGTTGATAATAATCATTATATAACAGGAGTAAAGTATTAAGCTATAGCTATAACAAATGAAATATTTTTTATGTTACAAGCAGTAAACACGATACTAGTTTTTTTTGTAAGTTCTTTACCATTCAGGCTACTTTGAAGCTGCTTGCCTAAAGATATTTCTTGTTTTGAGGATGTTCTTGGATGAGGTTACCCAAACCTTCAAAAGTTTTAAAAGCAAAAAAGTATGTATTATAAATATATAAAATTAATTAGAATTATTATAAGACAAGAGACCTCTGATATTCTAAAATAATAAGTTTAGTTTGCAATGCTAGACATTGCAATCAAGTATTTAATGAACTATTAAAATGTTGAAGCATGAGTACTTTTATTATTTTTTACTTCTGATAATCTTTAAAGAAGGATTGATGATGCAACTCACTTGGCAGCAGTGTCCACAGGTTTTGCAGCACCAAACACCTTCTCGGCTGGTACAGGTTTGGGTTTCTCTGGTTTATCATCAATAACTCCATCTGCTGGCTTAGTAGGCACTTCTGGCTCGCGCGGGACAGTCCGCGGCAGCAAATTCAGTTTTGGACGTTCACGGGGCCTGGTATCTATAAAATATGTTAACCAATTAATACTTATGGTGAAAATTTTATATATGTCAAACACAACTTAGTCTCTGAACATAGACTAAGTTTTGTTGTCAAGTTGTCAAGGGAAAAAATTACAAACAAGTGAATAGGATTTTTTTATGGCTTTTATGGAATAGGTGGGCAAACAAACAAGCCGCTTAAGTGATGGTAAGCAATAACTGTTGCCCATGGACATTTGCAAATGCAAATGAGGGCGAGGCAAGAAACGGTAAAAGGGAGAGTGGGGCCCATCGGCCATCTCACTCGCCGAAAGAAACGCGAAAGCACAAAACACTTTCACTTTTCGCCGATATTCTGTGAGGTCGTGGTACTTATCTGGTTCGAGCCGGCCCATTCAGCGGCAGTGGGAGCTGCCGCGTAGCTCTACTGCCGTAAAAAGTTGACTAACTTCAAACTAAGAGTCAACAATGTTCATAATATTAAAAGCAATAACGATAAAAAATTACTTACAATATCTTTACTTGGTATCCAGCGAGTGACTAAATTCTTAGTAAAGGCTTTGAAATATTTTACTTTTATTTGAGATAGAGCATAGTTCATAATAAGTAGAATTTGTAATGTTGCAAATGCCCATGGGCGGCAGTGATCTCTTAATATCAGGTAAGCCGCTTGCTACTACTGTCAACCTAAACCATAAAAAAATGTGTAATTATCATTAGAATAAAAAACTATCTGGGCAATACACTTTACCTTCTCTAGGACCTTCACGGTCGCCAAATCCTCGTCCACCGAATCCTCGGCCATCACGGCTTCTGTATTATAAAAAAAAAACCAATAGTATACTTCTTAATTGACCTAATTAGCAAAGATTTAAGTATTATTATTTATAATTAATTTGTAACCAAAACGAATGGTTCACAAGATTTTTATTTAGATTTTTAACAGTAAGCATTCAAGGAAATTATTATTACCCTTCATTTCATAGTATTGGGTTACTGCACCATAAAAAATATGGCAGTTATTCCTTCTAAAAATTACCACCTTAAAGACTGGCAATGCAACATTTAATGTTTTGTTTCTAGATAAATTTCTGGGATAAGAAATAGATAATTTTACATCTTGTAAAAGTTGTATTTACCGCAGAGTACTGAATGACACTGAGCTGTAAGTTAGTTTTGCTTGCCTCATCACTTAATTAACACATTGATGAACAGTGAGAACAAGTGAAGTTTTAAAATTAACACAATATGCTTTTGTAATTTTTAGAATATAAGAAGTATAGTTTTACTCTTTCTACTTAAATAAAGTTAATTTTGATTTATTATTTATTTAAATTTCAAATGTGAAATCATAAAAAACAAAAGTCAACAGTATAATTATAAATATCGCTAATGTATCAAAAAATGCTAAATTCATACACAAACAAATACTTACTAGCATAAACAATAAATATCGTTAAATGTATCAATAACAGGTAATCACGGCATATAAATCAAAAATTCTTTATACAAAATTGGATTGGTTTACAATCACTTTTTGACGTCTAATGATTGTACTACCTGTTCGGAAAAACATGCCTCAGTTCTGAGAAGAACAGGCGAAAGAAACTCAGCGGGACTAACTT
>DWHO01002961.1:0-12596 GCA_018247575.1 Eurytides lysithous rurik
AGGTCGTGGTACTAATCCGGTTCGAGCCGGCCCATTCAGCAGCGGGAACAGCTGCGTGGCTCTACCACCGTAATAAGGAATACATTAATATCAATAATATTTTTCAAGATTCCATTTCGAAACCATTTTTGATTAAAGCGACTGAATCGCATCCTATTAGTTCCAACAGCTCATATATTTTAGAGAATTGTTCTTCTAATAGAAAAGTAAAGATTGAAAAATTAAATACACATTACTTCACAGGCAACAATTTGTTACATAGCGTTCGCCCCACGGCTTATCTTATAATTAAAAAAATAAATAAATACTTCATAGTTTCTGGATTAACTTTTTATAATGTTAGTATGGCACAATCATCTCCACTAACATTTCAAAAGGGTAACATTAATTATTTGTTCCATCATCGTTCTTTATTCATATTTGCGGTATATGTATAAGTCAAATTTATTAGTAATTTTAAATGTCATTTGACACTTTAATTCAAAACTGCCTAGTAACTGAACACGAGCAATGGTCATGTGCATTACTTTGACTCATGAGGAAAAAATTATACTTAAATTAGATCGTATCATACAAAACTGTGCATATACTGAGCAATACGAATTTATTGTACGCCAATTTCTATTTGCGTACAATAAACATAATAAATTTATATAATCATTGCTAAAATAGAGCTTATCTAATGGACTTTCAACTGACGTGTTTCAATTGGAAATTGATTTCCTGTCCCGTCTTCCACGCGATGACGAGCCAGCTGACGAGCAAACTGCAACCAACAAACTACATAATGGAACACAAGGGACGGTCGTCGATCTTTTGACCGAGTGCGCGGGGCATTCACATAACCTGAATCATAAATCTAATCTTGTTACGGTCGAAATCACAGTAACCCGTCCATCCACTACGATGCCCTTTATGATCTTATCTATTGCGTTTTAACAAAATCGCTGCGCGCCGCAAGAGCACTTCGCACAATTAAATCAACTGTTTGGGTTTACACATGAGAGATAACATTAATTCAATTGCGTTTAAGATATCATCGTTTGCCTAAATTTAATTTAAATTTATTAAAGTTAATATTGCACAAGTCTTAGTAGTGATACAGATCGGTTTTATTTAAAATAAAGGTATTTGAATTTTTCAAGGCGAACTAATTAGAACGAAACTACGTATTTTCTCCGTGAAAAAATATATACAAAATGTTAATTTCGTTAAGTAAATTACACAAAATTTTCTAAATTTTACCAAATGAATATAAGTAATGTTAATTTTATTTAACAGTTTACACTGCAGAGAAAACCCGATTAAGTTACAATTTTTAATAAAATAATTCGGATTCATTGTATTTTATTTTTAAACAGCTTGTGTGTTTTTTTAATATTATGCTTACAAGGATATGTAAAATGCTTCTTCCAAGATATAAACATAAGATATCTTTCTACTTTAAAGAAATCGGATTACTATGTATGTATATTTCTATGTTTTTTACTAATTATAATCACTGTGGATATATACAGTGATGCCTTATCAAACGTGCGATTGGCGATCATTTAAACCGCAACTGCGGCGCCCATGAGTTTTAAAATCACACAAGCACCTCTAACATACAACAATCACTATCTGAGATTTCCTTATGTGTCGCCAAACACAAATGTAAGGTATGATTTCAGTTAATAAAGTGATAGCATCATAGAAACGTCTGTCACCTTAAGGTCTGAGTAGTCGAGGTGAAAGTTTGATAACGTTAGCAACAACGTCTTAGCATTCTGCTAGAGTTTAAGAATACAATACCATGCGTTATTTAAGATGTCAATTAATATATATAAAATATATAAAAATTTCCTGATTGTGTCCAAGATGTATTGTAGTATCTATTCACGAGCTTACTCCACTTCTTATTTTTAAAGTGTTATGTACCACGTTTCTTAGTTATAGATATGACAATTTCAATACTTTAAAATTCATTAAAAAGTCACAGAAAGGGTTTACACTAGACACAAATATTAATATTTTTAGCATAAAGACTCCTTTCCTAATAAGTATAATTTCTAGTTATAATTTAATAAATTGGTGCAAATGGAAAACAGAAACGCTCGTAATATCAACAAACAAACATAAAAGCAAATATTTTTAAATTGAAGAAATATTTTTAAAAAGAAGAAAAGCAGAATTATAGATACTTTTTAGTTAAGTGTTTTCAGCCTTTATATTTTTAATTGGGGCAGCTCAAATATTTACATTGACGAGGTCTGGCAACACTTGAAAGTCGTATTCATTGAAGAATTCTAGATTTTTAAAATGAATTGCAAAAAGTATATAACGGCCATTTATTTTCATTTCTATCTGTTCTACTTATACGCTCTTGTCGACCTAGTTTTTCTTTGCCTATCTACTAAGTTAATTCAGTATCATCGACGAAATAAAATAACTAAATGAAAATGTAATTTTTAGTTTATTGAAATAAAATACTTCATTGCGAAAATTAATATTATTCCACTAGTAGACATTTTTAAAGTACATCTAATGGTCACTGTGTCACTTCACCAAGCATTAATCATTTACTTTTAAAATCAGTCAACAAACATACATTCTTTTAATGTTTACGTTACGCACAAATATGTAAATATCTTTTTTTCTATTTTGCAACTGAAAATTAATTTGTTTATTAACAACATATACGACATTTTTAAAATTGAAGTAAATTTTTTTTTCACACATCCATATAGTCTTTTAAAATTTGATTATACTAACGATGTGGAAGGCGATATGTTCTTCCATATCAGAGTTGAAATTCGTTTTTGTGCACTGGATACCTTAGATAGTGTGGAAGTTACATGCGTATTGCAATGTAACTTGCAGAAGCCTCTTCGTTTTAGTTAATGCATAAGAATAATTTCAATGATTGTGTTATTTTATAACGTTTTATCCATTATGCTATCAGGTTTTAGCTGCAATTGTTTTGTTTTTAACGAGCGATAACGTGGTGTTAAAAATTAATTGCTTCATAAATTATATGAATCGTTGCATAACGTAAAATACAGTCAATTCCAAGTAAATTTTTTTACGCACGTATTCATTTATAATACAAATCTACATATATAATTATCAAAAAACCGTTAACACGGTTAACACTTCTAAGGTTAGACTATAATATAATACACATCTTTAAGGTACATAGAAGTGGTATATTCGTAGTCGTTTATTACAAATAAAAAATTATAAATTCCTTAAAATCATTGCATGTGCCGCAAACATTGAATATTTAAATCGACAACATGCCATATTGATATATAATGTTATAATTGTATGTATGCTTCAATAGCGTAAAAGTTGAATTTGGCCTCATACTATATGTTCATCTCTTCTTTACAAAAATTAATTAAATGTATAGATTCGAATTTGATATCCTCAATTTGTATATCTCTGAGAATATAGCGATAGCGAGTAGAAAAAAAAACTAAAGTGATATTTAATTGTTAGTTAGAGGTCGAGTCGCGTAGAACTTCGCCCAAGGCTCTTAGGTGCGAGTCGACGACCCGCCGTCACCTTGCCTCGCGCCAACTTACGCAATTCGTTAATCTTATCATCTGCATGCACTCCCGCGCGACCTCGATAGCCCCTCTCACCCCTCGCCGAATTTGACGCCGGGCCACGAATTGAGATCAATAAGCATTCTTGTACGTACTGCTGGGAGGTCATCATCAAAGTCAAGAGTCTAACAATGCACAGATCGCATAATGAAGTCATGCGCGCAATTTTGTATGCGTCTTAAAAATTACTCCAACGCTCCACGGAACGTGCGGTACTGTACGGACAGTTATTCAACTCTCATACTCTTGTCGATGTATACCATGTAGTTCGCGTAGTATTCGGCGGGAGTCTGAAATCAAAAATCGCCTACGACGGCGGCGCTACGCGACCCGTAGCAAACCGGCGGGCGATGGAAAAGCGGCGGAGAGAGGAGCGCCGGTGGGACGAACCTGCGCGCGCGCCACCCCGCGCGTATTTATTCGCAAGGCCACGCCAGCGGCGCGCCAGTGCGCAAGCGTCGCTCACACGCGATATACAAACGAAGCGTTCACCGCGCTACTCCGTGTCTGTCGCGATTCACGCTCCGCGCACTAATGTTACGTCCACTTTTATAACATATAATATTCAAATAATTGTTTCGCATTCTCCATAACTATTAAAAAAATAAATAAAAGAGTAAGCAAAAATGTTATCCATATTGACAAACTCTAAACTGTTGTGGGGGCTGTGGCAAGTTGTGAACTACTGTAGTTCGAGGACGACGCTGCCTCTGGTGCTGGCGGCAGGCGTTGTATTCATGGTAGCGCGACTGGTGACTGTGCTCCGAGAGATGCGCAAGCTGCCCCCGGGACCGTGGGGCCCGCCGGTGGTCGGTTATCTACCCTTCCTCGGTATCCGCCACAAGACCTTCCTGGAGCTTGCACGCAGCTACGGCGCTCTGTTCTCTGCCCGCCTTGGAAATCAGTTGACGGTCGTCCTGAGCGACTACAAGTTAATTAGAGAAGCTTTTCGCCGCGAGGAATTCACCGGACGTCCAAGCACTCCCTTGATGCATACCTTAGATGGTCTTGGTAAGTAACTTTTTTGTATTTATCGTCACATTTTTTCATTTGTTTCGAAACAACTTTATAGGTCCGTGTAATCTTCCCAAAAAGCCACAGTTTCATTGTCAATGGTAATTAACTTATTAAATGTTCGAATACATCTCTTAACTTGATGACAATGTATATTAAATGGCGTGGGGCGGCCCGGCCTGAGCATGCTTTGCCTGCGGGCGCACGCCCGGTCCTCCCGCGTGTACACGAGCGCCGCCCACTTGAATGTAGTCTCGATAAACGCCTTCTCTGTACAGGTATCATCAACAGCGAAGGCCGCCTCTGGAAAAGCCAACGCCGGTTCCTACACGAGAAACTGCGTGAATTTGGGATGACTTACATGGGAAACGGCAAGAAGATAATGGAAGGCAGAATCAAGGTCAGTAACAGAAAAAGCTCTAAAAAAAGTGAAATTCGCCAGTCAAATTAATTGAACGGTTAACGGGCTCGGAGAACAGTTATATCAATTTGAACGTTTTAATTGCAGAGCGAGGTTTATGAGTTGATAGAGAACTTGCAACGCACGGAAGGCGCGCCTATAGACGCGAACCCATTGCTTGCCTTAGGAGTATCCAATGTTATTTGCGGAATCACAATGTCAGTGCGCTTTAGCCACGGCGATTTGCGCTTTGAGAGGCTGAACCATCTTATTGAGGAGGGTATGCGGCTATTTGGCGAAATTCATTATGGAGAATATATACCTCTGTATAATGTAAGCATTTAAAATTTTCTTTTTATTTTGTATATTTTTTTAATTTTTACTAAATATTGAATAAATTACGGAGGAATCTAACCATATTCTTGCATTTTAGTATCTCCCCGGCAAGGCTCTGGCACAGGAGAAAGTGGCCAAAAATCGCGAAGAAATGTTTGCGTTTTACCAGACTTTGATTGATGAACATCGTGATACTCTTGATGTAAACAACGCCCGAGATCTCATTGATGTTTATCTTATCGAAATCGAAAAGGCGAAAAATGAAGGTAGAGCCGGCGAACTGTTTGAAGGCAGAGATCATGGTTAGTATAATTACATAAAGATTTCTTTGTTCATTTTAGCTATAAAATATTAAGTTTTAACATTATATTTATCTTTCCAGAATTGCAAATTAAACAAATTCTCGGAGATCTATTCTCAGCAGGCATGGAAACTATCAAGTCCTCGTTATTGTGGATGATTGTCTTTATGTTGAGAAATCCTGATGTTAAAAGACAGGTCCAAGAAGAGTTAGATCGCGTTGTTGGTCGGGAGCGTTTACCAACCATCGAGGACATGCCGAGCCTCCCTTATACCGAAACTACCATTTTGGAAACTTTGCGCATGTCAAGCATCGTTCCTCTAGCTACAACCCATTCGCCTACAAAGTAAGTATAATTTGCGTTTAACCGTATATACATGTTATGAAGTACTACTTTTCTGAGTTAAATCTGAATCTTGAGCATGATTAACTCTATTTTTTTTATTATCAGGGACGTTCACCTCAATGGCTACAGGATCCCAGCTGGTTCCCAAGTAGTACCCCTTATTAATTGTGTGCATATGGATCCAAAACTTTGGAATGAGCCAAACAAGTTCAATCCAAGTAGGTTCATCGATGACACCGGCAAAATTAAGCGCCCGGAGTATTTCATGCCTTTCGGAGTTGGTCGCCGCATGTGCCTGGGTGATGTCCTCGCCCGAATGGAGATGTTCATGTTCTTCGCAA
This sequence comes from Eurytides lysithous rurik, assembly GCA_018247575.1. NCBI lineage: Eukaryota > Metazoa > Arthropoda > Insecta > Lepidoptera > Papilionidae > Eurytides > Eurytides lysithous. The sequence goes on from DWHO01002961.1 coordinate 6,329, forward strand.
GCATGATGCACCAATTTGATGTACAAATGGAAGCAGGCGCGGCTGCCCCTTCATTGGAAGGCACGGTAGGGGCTACTATTTCACCCCAAGCCTTTCGTGTGCGCTTCTTGCCGCGGGTGATGCTGAGCGCCCCAACCGTTGGACCCGACCACCCGCATCTGCGCCATGTTGGAGCTCACTAAAACCTTCTAAAATGCCGTCATGGGCGTAGCTAGGATATTAAGGGAAGCCTTGCTTAAGCTACGTCAATGCTACAATATAACCATCACATTTTATTTCTATATTGTAGTACAGTGCTTTTTGTAAGAGAACTCAGAGATTTTGCACATTCCTAGGTACGCTCATGTTTGCCACAATACCCATACCCACCAGTATTCAATGATCACTCGTTTTAGAGCGAATCGATGACAATTAACTGTAAGTCTTTAATATTAAGGTGACGATATCGCTGGAGCGATGGTCGAGGCTGTGCATAAAGTGTTCAATTACATTTAGACCGAACTTCTTTTAATTTAGTTTATACAGTAAATTCCCATCGTTGAGATTATGAATTCGTACGACTGCAGTATTATATAGGTTTTCGATCTGTGAGATCAGTTAATATCACATGCATTGTATGGAACAGATACGTAAAGATTATTTCAATTATTGAAGTCTTAAGCTCTAGTTTTCTATACCAAAATATTTGTTTAATCTAGATCATTATTTATTAGTAGGTACCACTTGTGAGAGTGTTGTCTGTTGAGTGTGATCTCAAGTTTGCGTTACATATTATTTTTGTATTTGTTAAGGTTTGCACACGTGTGGTGTGGTGTTCAAGGTGTTCATCGTTTATATATTTAGTGTACTGTGTACCTATCGTGTGTAATATACATAGTAACATTCCATGGTAGCGTAGAACCAGCAACTAGTCTAAGAGCGGTAGTTATTTTCTCTTTAAGTTCATATTCTGTAATTTTATTTTGGATCGAGATCTATGAAAATGTTTTTCATGACATAATTTGATTGTAACAAAGTGCATGCAGCATATGAAAAATTGTAAGATACAACGTATTTGCAAAAACGATCGCTCGCTCGAACGAATCGCTCTTACTTTACCTTTTATAAAGAAGGTACCAGTAACCCTGTCTGGCTTTGTAAATACCGCCTTATTTTTAAAAGTGAATACAAGTGTATTTTTTTAGAATAAACAATGAAATTATTCATAGAAACAAAACATTTCGTTTGATTTTTTTTTCATATAACCCACTTGCACTCGATTGGGGGCATTATAATTTTTGAATTCAGTATATAATAAACAAAATTATTTTTGATGCTTTATTTTCTAAAGTATCTTAAGTCTTATAAATGCATCGATAACTACTAACAACAAAGACACCAAATTAAATTGGAACACAAGTAAATAACGTTTTCGGTGGTGTCAGAGTTACACCAACAATTCCTTGCATCTCCTTGTCGGTTGGGGGATCTTGAGCTAATTCAATGCGCGTATGACGGAATAAACGAGTTATCAAGCCACATGACATCATACGAAAAAGCTCATCACCGGGACACATACGCTTACCTGGAAAAGAGAAAATTTTCAAAGGACAAGTCAACAAAAAGTAAAAGTTGATAAAAAACCCGCACATAAAATATGAATACAGAATAATATAGTATCTCAGCGTTTCAAAATACAAAGACGAAACTAGTAAATGGGCTTAACAACTTCCGTACGGCTGCAAAAATTTACATATCACTTCAGATTTAGTTATGCAATAAGAGGTAAAAGTTTTGAACATCGCAAACAGTTATTCGAAGACGGAATATGATAGTTCATCATTAAAACCCACGCTATATTTTTATGTCTTTAAATATAAATAATACGTTTCAAATAAAACTATATGATGGTTAAGTAAACGCATTGTGAAGTGTTACATTGCCATTAGTTTAATTCACATATTAGCAAGTATTTATATGAATGACAGATAACGGTATTTCGTACAGGATTATGGTATTTGCCAGTAATGACAATGTCATTTAAAAAGATAAATAAAATTATAAAGTTTTGATAAAGCAAAGTTACAAATAAACCTAAAACTGGTACAACTGGCAACTGGAGCTGCTAAAAACAAAAACACGAAGTTTTACTCATAAGATATATCTTATATAAAAAGAGTTATACTTTATTACTTTATTAAAAACGTAAATTTCAAACCTGTTTGAAAAGGTATGAACTCCTGTGGCTTAAGTAAATTTCCGTCTTCATCTAAAAAACGGCTTGGGTTAAACTTTTTAGGGTCCTCCCAAACATCTGGATCCATATGTATTGCCCATTGTAGGGGTACCACCATCGTACCTTTCGGGATCCTGTATTTGCCTAAATAAGTATCCTAAAACGAAATTCGCAATAATAAAACATGACATGTTAATAAATTATAACACACGCAAGACATTTTAAAAGCGTACTTCGGTGCATCCATGAGGAATTCCAATAGGAACGATGGAACGAATGCGTTGCGTCTCGCAAATGGCCGCCATTAGACGTGGCAATTTTGAATAATCGGTATCATCCTCATCGATTAAAACCGAAGTGATCTCGCTACGGATGGACTCCTGTGAAATAATGTTAGAGTAGTTTACAAACAGTACACGGAATCAGTTTGCATAGTTGATTAAAAGTAAAACGCTTAGGAAAGTAAAACTACTGACGGTGTATAAAAGTCTGTACCTGCTCTTCCGGATACAGAGCCATATATAACAAAAACCAAGCGAGAGTAACCGACGTCGTATCAAGGCCTGCCCCGAACATGTCTGCCAGGAGATAAAACATCTGTTCATCTGTCATGTATTTTGCATTTTCATCGCCGCTGTCAAACCTTTTCTTTTGTTCCAAAAGGAAATTGTCTAGAATACATTCACCATCGGTCGGTACAAGAATTTCGGGATTGAAGTAGTGGTGTTCAGTTTCAGAAACGTGTTTGCTATATTTTATGCATTTTATGAATCCTTCAGGATGCTCTTTGAACAGATTTTCGTGCAGAGGGTATTCAGCACCTTTGGGGTTTGGTAGCCCCAATACTTTGCGACGCTTCTCGACTATTGCACCATAAAGTCTATGTGTCTGCGCTTGCCCCCGTATTAACATTTCAATTGTTTTCCGAGTGGATGCCGAGAAAAACCTTCCAATGTTAAATCAGTAATTAATAAAATTATTAAAAAACAAACAATAACTAAAAAAAGCTCCAACACATACCGAACAAATGGCAAAAAATTAACTGCCCCGGCAACACCCATCTCGTGACAACCTTCTTCCTGTATTTGCCTAAACCACTTCCAAGTTTTATCATCGGATGGATATTTGTACCCAAATATGATTTCATTTACAACGTTCCCAAGTGAATCAGACAACATATAAGGGAGATCGATCGGTGTTCCAGAAGCTTCCTTCACATTCTAAAATTAAAATTTTTATTTTTTTTTACCGAAAACCGAATGTAAATTTCATGCAAAATATTCCTAAGTATTGAATGACTGTGACGGCCGCTAGTAGCTGGCGCATTATAAAAAAACAAAAGCCGAGGATCGTGTTTTTTTTGCGCAGTCTCGGTAACATTTGTCAGTGACATTAAAAGGTCACTTTCAGAAATAATGTTGGTTTTTGTCTGTTGAAAATACTTGCGGACCTAAATATTTAAACGCAATACAATTTATGCAACATTGAAAACAAAAATGCAGCCGCATTACGAAATTTAATACAATAACTTAAAAATATCTAGAACTTTTTTGTATGCAAATTAACATAAACACTAAAAAAGTATTTAAAAACCCGACCTTAAAAAAAAATGTTAAGAAATGGGAAAATTTTCTTTACATTATAGTTAATATAGTCAAAATATTACTTGAAGTAGCTCTTTCACGCCGAGAGCTATACGCTTTTCCAACTTGTCCCGGGATACACTGTGTTTACTCATTCCAAAGCTTTTTAGCCACAAGGTTATCAATTTTCTCTGGTCTTTCCACAATCCGCCTTCCGCACAAATGATACCTTAAAATATATAAATGTAATAACATATTTCTAAGATTGTTTCGGCTATCAATAATAAAAAAATATTTATGAAACAAATTTAGAACATTTTTTAATCTAATCCACCCATAGGCAATAGAAATACCAAAGATGTGAACGACAAACTGAGTGAGCGGATCTAATGCTATCTCACTCATTCAACGAAATGTAAAATACCCTGTTCATAAAGGTCTTCTATGGAACCAGAGTAGTCCCCTAAGCAAACTGACCTTTTAGTGCAACAGAATCTGCTATGATTTTACTTTTCTTTTTCAAAACTGACAATACATTCTCATTGCAATCCAATCGATAACAAATAATTCTTAATAGAGAAGGTGAGTACTTTACTATAAAATAGATTTAATATGTCGTCAACGTACCATTTCCGTGCATTATACCGTGTGTTAAATAAAGGGGCGCACGTCCAGCAAAACTATCCTTGGCAAAAGCTTCTCTAACCAATTTATGATCTGATAGCACCACTGCGTACACACTCCCCATTCCAATGCCATATATTGAACCAAACTCTTTGGCAAGTCTTGTTAAGGTCAAATGGGGTTGATTCCTATCAATAAATGGTAGAAATCCAACAATCGGTAGCCCCCACGGACCTGGTGGCAAGCTTTGCCATTCCTTCATCTTTTTGAATATCCAAAATCCGAGCACAAAAGTCATAAGCCACAAAAATATGAAGTCCATTTTCCACTGAAAGCGATAATTTTAAAATAAAGCCAATTGTTTTCAATGAAAACAACATCCGTGTCTGTTGAGAAGTAAATATTAGTCAATTATAGATACTTAATCTTCAAGAGACTATAATATCTTAATTTAATTATAACACTTATTCAAAATGGCCTTGCGCATGTGATGCTACTCGCTAAAAATCATGAGCAAAGATAGTTAGAAATATGTATCATATTTATTGTAATATTAAGTCGTTCACTTTAATTAGTTCAAGTTTCAGAACGTAAACATTATTACATAACCCAACATACTCGATGACAATTTCAAATTAAGTAGGCGTCAGTCAGTAATCTTTGTCAGATACAGCGCTGCCAACATAAAAATGTTGACAGCGCACGTGAACGTGACGCACGAAAAAGTTTAAGGAAATATAAACTATCTGTGTCTGTTCACGATAAAAGCAAGTTGCTTTCAATGGTAATAATACCTATCATTAAGAGACTAACCTGTTACTTCTTCGCAGGCGAAGAACGATCTTGACAAGAATGATATCACAGTAACTATCGGCGTATAGTCAGGGCAAGCGTTTTCAAGCAACCGCCGCGACACCTATCTGTACGTTAAGTCACTTTAGACCACTGGTCACGTGGCTCGACGCTAGTCGACTGCAGTCCGTACTCATGTTTCAGGCCGTTTTACCGAAATTTGTTATTCATCCCATTGAGATTCAATGATTCCTTTTTTTAAATCAATGTTAAACATTTCCAGAAGCGTTTGGGACTTTACCTGTGTGAGCCCCTCTGTTTCGTTCAGGTAGGTAACAGTATGTTTAATAAGAAGGGAATTAAAACTGATGGCCATTTAAAACGATTTTATATTTTTAAAAAAAAGTGAAATAAGAAATGAAATAATATTGTTAAACTGTAGTGTCTTCTAATAATTATCTATTAATTACAATATTCCGATTTGAAACTACTAGCTTTAGTTATATTGCTACAAAACTAAACTATTTGAAATATTCAGTATAATGTCTTATGCAACTGAAATTCAATCTAAGAATAGAATAGTATAAAGGCACATCTTTTGTTACATTAAAGTTATTCCTGTCACCTATGTGCCTATTTGTATCACCAATGTAATTTAAAAAAAAATACAGTGTGAAATAAATGCCTGTACATCGATATTCGCTTTACAATAAAAGGATATAAGGTTATTAAAAAAATAATTTTTGTGCTTATAATGTTTTACACTGCAGAAGAGTGTTAAAATGTTAACACACTACCGTGTGTTAACATTTCTAAATTGTATTGGAAGTCTGGAAAGCTAATTTTTATTTTTATATTATGGCAAGATTCGTAAAAATAAGAAGTCCAAAATGTATTCATTCAAATCAAATCAAATCAAATCAAATTATCTTTATTCAAATAGGCCTTTACAAGCACTTTTGATTTGTCATTTTTATATTTTGTTCGTGAGAAAGCTACTACCGGCTCGGAATGCAGTTCTGTTGAGAAGAGCCGGCGAGAAACTCAACAGTTG
>DWHO01002962.1:0-12596 GCA_018247575.1 Eurytides lysithous rurik
TGAACGTCACGGTCACTGTAATTTTATATGTCGCAAAATATTACAGCTCCGTATGGGTCACGGTTAATATAGAAATAAAATTTGCCAAATATTTTAAGTCCGTATCTGTCACGTTGGATGGTAGATTATTGCCATTCTCAGAATTTGCGTTTGCTTATCTTTTTGTACCTAAATTGATTCAAAAAATGTGCATTAAGGGGTTAATGTCACCGCCTCATCTCTCTCCGGTCGTGTCGATTATCCGTCCCACCGGGCTTCGCTTGTGCACTATAATATCTCCTGCGCAATTGTCTGATCTCTTGTCGAACGGGCGCCGGAATCGGTCGGGAGGACATTACATGTGAAAATTTGACCATGCTTACAATTAGGATAAAATTTAAAAAAAATGTCATAAATACCTAATTAATTTCCTTGCTACTTGATAAACTTGAATGATATAACTTAGTACATTGATAATATGTGAATCATAATTTTTTTTCACATATTTATACTTTACTTAAATATATAACAAGAGCCTGTTAATGCTAAAAATTAGGCATTTATGTCCTTTGACTACAAAAGAGTAGATAGAAAGAAAGGAATGAATGTTAGAAATCAAGAAATTTGTCTGCGATTCCAAATGTAGTTTACAGGCATATGTTGACTTTTATCTTATATTAAACGTTTTCACATAGAAGTCTTGATTTTTTTTTTAATTTTATAGATAGATATTACAATGTGCAACTTTAAGAAAACATTGAGGACAAACATATATGAAAGTGACTTTTATTCAGCATTTGCACATCCTAGCTTTTTGATTATTGTTGGGTTTAAATTAGTGGTAGGTGTGGGTGGTATTTTTCATGCTCTATTACAGCTTAAAATAAACCAAATGAATAAAATATTTTTGCTTAAATGCCCTGAATATTATACTTGCGAAGCAGATATGCAATATCATCAGTGATTAATAAAGATATTACTTACTCCTTGAATTTTTTCAGTATATTTACTGTAAATGAAAATACTGTAATTTTTTATTATTTCATTGCAATTTTATTTAAAAGGAAATGTCTGTTTATAAAAAGCCTCAACCCAACAAGACTGACCCACAAACAAACAGAAATTTCATAACAATATTTTTAAAGTATATCATAATCGCTTTAAAAATATTGCCAAAATTAAAAAAAAAAAATAAGGCTAAGGATAAATAGTTAACATTATTTATTACTACAAATTAATAATACCTAGAAACGTATATTGCAGATTGTTTGACATTTATTTACAAATTTAACTTGTATTTGGTCCAGTCAATGGTAATGCATTTATCTCTTTATTGAGTCTTATCTGTTCATTGATAGCCCTCCAGGCATCTTCTTTTTCCTTTTTGGTGATTGGACGTTTCTTTTGCTTTGCTGCAACCATTTTCTTGTAAATATCTATACACTCCATATCAACTTGATCTAGTTGCTTTTTCAGATTCAACCTGATCATTTCTTGTTTACAAAGATCTATAAGATTTTTAAGGTTTCTACAATTATCTTTTCTTACAGCTGTTAATTCAGTCTGACACTTTTTTATCTCTGCTAAAATTTCATCATCTGCAGGATTTGTTAGTGGAGGAAGATCTTCAGGATCTAATATACCTTGTTCAACTAGCTCTTTTCTAAGACATTTCTCTAAAGTTAATGAATTCTTGTAACTGCTTTTAACATTTGACGTCTGTTTTACCTTTATGTCAGGCATTTCATAAGGCATAACATTTTCTTCCATTAATGCAGATACTAATCGTTGAGTTAATGGACCAGTAATCATATTCTCGCTGGTTTTTTCTATTTTCTTTCTTAAATTGCCAGCTTCTGGCGACATTCCAGATGACTTTAGCTTATTTGGATTTCCTGCATTCTGATCTTCTGTCAAATGTTCATCAGCCCATACTTCTGAATAGTGTCTTCCCAGAGGTGGAATGGGAGGTAATGTAGTATTACTGCTTTGGGCAAGTAAAGATTCCAAGAATTTAATATCATCTAATGTGACTGGTGCACAATAAGGGTCAACAGAATTCCAAAATTTATATGGAATATTATTTTTGGGCAATGAGAACTGTGAGAGTTCAAGTTTAACAGAATTGTCAGAATTAACAGTAGTATCATTAGAATAATTATTATGTGAAGCTCCAGAGGAGGCATTGCTGAAATTTTTGAATTTGGGAACTTTAGGTTGATTGGATAGTTTTGTGTAGTCTTTGGTTTTGACTACTTTATCATCTTGAAATTTTCTTTTAACAGGATATTGTAACTGTTTTCCGGCGGCCTTACCTTTTTTTTCCCTTTTTGATTCATTTGTATCAATGCTTTCGATTTCTCCTTGAAAATATCTTATACGTAATGCTGTATTACACAATAACGATTCTAATTCTAACTGTAAGGCATCGAGCTCATCCATTCCAATCGGTTCATCAGCTGATCTCACAGAAATAGCACTTAATCTAGGTAAAGTCACAGCATTATCTTGAAGCCTGATGTAAGGTATTGTAGAAGTTTCTTCTTTAGTTTTTCCCACAGATACAGCGCCTGGCATTTTTGTAGGCTTGCTATATGGAGAGACCCCAGGACTAGACGGCTTGCCATTATCATGACCTTTACTGGCTAATCTTCCCTTACTATTGTGGTGCATTCTTTTACCTAACATTTTCACTTGAGACCGGTTAAATTTACCCGCGAAAACTTTATATATATACAAACATAGATACACAAGCCGTCAAATGTTTTGGTAAGTATTTATCAGGAGAACACTTTGTCGTAAACACTTTGCTTGTATGCACTTGTCCCTACATTAAGTTTATTTACAATAAATAAATAAAGGACGAAAGTTCAACTTGTTTTGCAAAATCCGAGTAAACAAAGAAAACAAATTGCCACGACAAAATGGCGATAAATAAAACGTTTCTTTTTAACAATATTGTCATAACATTCTAAACATTCTGCCATGGTTGGAATTCTTAAGTAGTTACATATAAAAAATTATACGGAATTAAACTTAATAAAAAAAAATTGTGTAACCAAAAATAAAAAAATAACTAAGTGCAAATTATCCTGCTGATTACACATAATGTTTAAAAGTCATAGGCTTGTTTAATATTGGACGGACCAGTTTAATATTAATAATAATGTATACTACATTGTACATATCTAAAAAAGTTTTTTTTTTATTTGTACTTAAGTGTATATTTAATAAATTATGATGGTTAGCCTTCGCGGCCATTTATATTATTGCGAGAGAAACCTTTTAGTGCATCATGGTTAATAAACGGAAAAAATCATTTATTTATCAATAATGTTATTTATGTTAGCGTTTAATTTAACGTTCGTATTTTTAATGACATTTTATGTCTTTTTACATTTACTGAGTAATTAGTATTTCAATAATTTACAGCAATCCTAATGCACAAAATCGTCCTTGATAGAACACCCTGCAACAGAATGAAAATAAAACACCCGAGACCATTTTTCCTGCAATCTCCAATCTCACACCAACATACAAACAGCTATTAGTGACTCTTTCGAGTGCATTGCTTTGATGGGTCATCGCCGCTTTGAACTGTTGGAGGGTCTCAGAAAAATATACAGCAACTCAAGCCTTTAAAACCTACGATACTGGATTAACGTAAAGAAAGGTCAAAGAGCGCATACAAAATTTTGAGGAAAAAAGATGGCTCTTGGAGGGCATGAAACTCTCCGTCACATATTGCCTGTTAGTAGTCAGCGGGGACGATTAAATCAGAAAACACCTTACAGGTACCTCATCTGTCCCAGCTCAGAGGCTAAGTGCTCCGCTGACAGCATTATACAATAATGCTTTTCCAACTCGCGAAATGCTTGTCCAGATTATCTATCTGGGATTAATAAGAAAGTAGGTTGTAGATTCACTACTGTTTCAAGAGATCTCCCTCTCGAGCACACCACGGTTGAAAAGATTACATCCATAGTCCAAAACTTCAAAAATCACTTGGCATCGGTCAATATGCCATCTAAAACAAAATTCGAAAAATATTTCCCCCTTATACGTTTTTAGTTGCAATATTCAGTATCCTCCTGAACTGATGAAGGTTGCAGTTTTTCTTAAAGCAAGCTGGCATCATCAGCACTCCAATACCTAATACTTAATAATAGAGATAGACTCTACATCATTCAGCTCAGCTCAGGGGGAAATATTTACGTATCAGTTTAATTTTAATAGAAAACTTCATTTAAACCCTAGATAGATTAGTCTATCGGTGTCAGTATGAGTTTCATGATGAGTCAGTGTGAGAACTCTGTGACCTGGGAAGAGTCAGTGTCACCGTCATCGAGCAGCAGCACGACGATGATGACATCTTCCACCCTTTGTTTTAAGCTCAAAAAGCGTCCGAAAGCTATTCTAATAAAGCTATAAAAGTCGCGGCAGCATACCTACTATAATATAAAAAAAATTGTAAGCGTCAAAAATATAAATACACTTTGCATAAATTATTTAGCAATTAAAGTATAAAAATTTTCGAAGACCCAATATTAAATCTTTATAAAAAAATTTAAATATAACAAAAAAAATTACAATGTATTGTTTGTTTAATAAAAATTTTCAACTTTAAGATTTAACATATTAACTTTTGCATCTGTAAATTTTACTTTGTACTACGACTACGCTTGACCTAAATTACAAATTAGTGTGAAGTTCTTCAAAAATGAAATTGTGTTGAGAATTTAGATACAAACTGAATGTAGCACTTGGTAGATGTGCAATGGATATGATAATGTTTACAAAATAATGCTCTGGAACCGGAACTTGAAAATTTTAAATAAATCAAAACTGTTGTACTTAGTCAGATGCAATGAATGAATGATTATTATCAAAATGGGAGACGTTATGATAAGTTGCACTTTATGTTGTAAAGAAACTTTTAAGTCTAAGCATGAACTTATTGAACATTTGGCGAATGTTTTAGCAAATTTAATTTGTCCAATATGTAAAGACAAATGGTCCACTGTGGTGCACCTAATAGAACATTTAAGCCTTGATAATTGTCAGTTAGCAGACAGTGTCCAGCTTTCTCATTGTAATAACGAAATAGAAATAGTGACAAATCACAATGGGAAGGATAAAAACAATATAAACTTAGAAATCGTCCAAGTTAGTGGTAAGCGTTCATGTAGACATTGTGTAATATACAGACTTCTGATGTATTTATTACATTGTATAAACATCTATTTTTTGTAGAACATGAACAAAATGAAATTGAGGATTGTGAATTGCATAATACAGTAAGCTTGCATACTGGTGATAATGGTACACAAGTAAATAAGATGTATGTTGAATTATTAAATGAACAGCTGCTAAAACCATGTCATCAGACGCAGGAATTGAAACTTGTCAAAGAGAGTGCTGATAGGTATGTTATACTGACTGATGATGATTCCATTTTAAATGCAAGCAGCATGGTGGTCAAACAGAATAATGATGGTACAATATCTATGACTGACAAGGGTATGTTTTATTTTAATCTCAAGTATATATTTATGGAAAAATTTTGATAGTTTATTTCATAATAAACATATATATGACAAATAAAAGAAATGCTTCTTTAACCATTTGGTTAAAGGAGCATAAAAATTATCACAAATAATTGTCTAAAAGAGTGTTGCAGAGTCATCTCATCTAAAAACAAGTATGGTACCTCTAAAACAATTGTTGTTTATTTTTATATAAAATTGAAGATTTAGTTTTACTTTTTCAGATATAAAATTAGAGATAGAGTGCCAAAATAATTCAACAGAAAATCAGTTAGAAGAAACACAAGAAGAGTATAATTGCAGTACATGTGGAGTCTCCTTTTCTTCTGTCATAGAACATATACAAAATTATCATAATGACCAAGATGTAGTTGTAGAGGTAACTCAATTTTTTTTTGTTAGAACATTCACTAGAATGTAAAAAATGACCACCACCAACTCACATGGCCATCAGCATTATCAGGGATGATTCTGGCATATTACCAACAGCTAAAAGAGTTACAGTTCATTTATCTTAATTACTGAATATTCAAGTTTTCTTTTGATGATCTGATATTGGCCTTAGTATTTTCTTTATTATTAAAATGATTAAGAAAATACTAAGGTGCCAAGATGTATACTGATGCAAAAAATTTGGTATTCTAAGTATTTTTTTTACAATGGATAAGGCTGACAAACAAGCTAGCTGCTCACCTAATGGTAAGTGATCATACACCACTGCCGCCCATAGACATGTGTAGCATTACAGAACTAGCGAATGCATTGCCAGCCTTTAGGGGGGGATATTTGAAAGAGGGAGGGAGGATGAGTGGGAGGGAACGAAAGGGAGGATGGGATGGAGGAAGAGGTAATAGAGGAGTGAAAAAGGAGGGAAGAGTAGGGAAGGCCACCGGCCACAATAAAAAATAATTAAAGTACCCATATTTATTTTAACTTGATCAGTTTAAATAAAGTTAAAGAAGTAAGTTGATGTTGATGTTTTTAACATTATGTTGTACCACACACCGCTCTGTTGATCTCATCATGACAGAACACAGACAAAATAAAATCCATAAAGAAGTTATTTGAAAGATTTAATTTTCATTTCAATATGAGAAAATTTTAATATTTATGTGTACAATCAAATTTTGGTGATTGATAGTAAACTCGCTATTTTCATTTTAATAACTTGTTTTGAACACTTATAAACTACACCATTCTATTCTATGCACAAGTTTAGCGATACATGAGATAATTATAAGTAAATATTTCCGTGTTCAAAACTCTTTGTATTATTTTAAATAATATTCTTGTGAAATAATACTTACAGGAAAGAGTGGAAGTTGACTCTAATGAGATAACCCTAGAATATGAAAAAAGCATAGAAAATGAAGAATCCACAACTGGAGACAAACAGCTTCCAAGGCGCATGATTACAGAAACTGGTGATATTGTGGAAGCTCCGATAATATTGGAATCAAGTAATGATGATACCCAACCTCTAGGTAATAGTTATTTAAGTTTAAAATTAGGATGTAAGTTAATATAATAAATTATAATGTTTTGTAAATGAAATAACTTTCAAATTCATACTGTTCACATTTATATTGATACATTATTTTAAAGTTTTTTACATGTTTAAAATGATTTTTCATATCTTATGCTTTATAATGGGAGTACATATTTTTCTTCACTTCTTTCTAAACCAAGGATAATAGGTATTATTAAAGATCTAATACATTGATCTGATAGATGTTGGGCTGTGGTAGCTCAGTGTCTGGGCGCTCGTTTTTAATTTCCTTGATCAGCATCTACTTGATCAGCCTGAGTTCAAGTCCTGGTGCTGGCACTAATGAATTTTTTAATTTGTAACTAACAATTTTAAGTACTAATTTGTCACGTGCTTATCGGTAAAGGAAAACATCCTGAGGAAACTTGTATAATTAACCGTTTTAGGAAATAAAAAAACCGAATAACGATATATCGTTGTTTCGAAAAGTGGTAAAATGATTCAAATTTTATGTAACACACTTGAAAGAATTGCATATCAGTTTCAGCTTTTTGTTATATTTATTGTGTACTCTCATGATTAGTGCAGAGGCTCTATATATGTTATTGTTTGTATGTTAGAAAGATCATTTTTTTATTTTGAAAGATTTTGACGCAATAAAACTAAATGAAGATGTCGATAATGATGACCAACTATTTCCACCAAACTGTTGGTGTGTACGCAGAATTTATAGCGACAGTGAATTTAGTATTTTATACCATATGATCTACATAAAATTGATCAAGTGCTGGTTAGTGAAAAATAATATAATGAATAAGAGAAACTTGTTTGTATGTTTTTGATCATATTTTATATTGCTGGTATTCATATAATTTTCAATAAGTATTGCAATACAATTGGCAACACATTAATCTCCCAATCTTCGCCAATATGCCGCTTTTGAATTTTGAAATATCAATCTTAGTTTAGTTTTTATGTTTTTTTCTGAAACGGTTATCTTCGCATAGACATTGGTTTTCGCTCGGCACTAAAAGGGTTAACACATTTTGAGCGGGTAGCCAAAAGGATAAAAATAAATATTTCTTTAATATGTGAACCCGCCAATCCGAAGTGGGGCCGCGAGACGTCGTGTCTTTTTACCCTCTGTATAAAGGAGGCATGTGCCCAACAGTTGAGGATATAAAGGCTGCTACTTACATACTTTTATTTACTATTACAGATCAATCCATGAAAACTATCATCATACCATTAAAAGGAGACAAAAGTGACAAAATAGAACAAACAAGGCATTTTGTTCAAATTGATAAATTCCATAATAATGTTATAAAAGAAAAAGATGTTAATGGTAAGCTTGTAGATAAAGTAAAAAAAATGTACCTTATAATCTGGCTGTAGCAGCCATGTAAGCTGCCATATTACAAGCTATAATTGTTAGCATAAGCTTTTTTTTAAATATATTATTTTAAAACAAGTACTTCATGGGTCACTGATGTCAATGCAATACTACAATTTACCAGTGCAATAAGCACTAACATTATATTATTTATAACTCAGATGCTGCTCAAATAATTTTCTTACCTAAAGAAACAAAAGTGATTCTTTTGTTCTAATGTAAATTAATAACTGTTACTGGTTCTGTTTAAAATACTTTGTGGATTAAGATGTATTTGAAATTATTAAAATTTAAAAAATAATTGTTTGTCTTGGCAGTTTTTGATTTTGAATTTATATTATTGTATCCTATTTACTTAAACAGAAAATCATAATATTCTTTACAGAGATCTTAATTTTCGAATATTTATGAGTGCTTTATGGCAGCCTTAGTCAACTTAGATAGGCTTATTCAATCACTCACAATGTTTGCTTGATGGGTTATTTGTGTCTATTTGCAGATGTAAAGGGACAATATCACAAAGTTGTCGTAAAAGAAATGCAAACAACCTTAGGGAACAAAGTTAAAGTTTTCAATTGTATGTCATGTAATATCTTCGTTTCTTCATTGTCTGAGTTCAAAGGTCACCCCTGCAAAGCATGTAAGTAGCACTGTTATTGTCAATGAAATAAAGTTTTTATTATTATTTTTGGTATTAACTTGTAATCTTATTTTCTGTTTTTCAGTGAAGTATTCTTGCCCACACTGTAAAGTTGCATATGACAATTCAAAATCACTTTGGGCACACATGAAAGTGCATAAAAATAAATCAGGTATTAAACTATATATCCTAGTTAAGTTAAATCTTAAAATCTTTAAGTGTGTAATTCTAAACAAGCAGATGGTTCGCCTGATGCTAAGTATTTAAAAAAAAGGATAAGTGTTTAATGGTGAATTTAATGCTTTTGACATGCTGTAATGCAACAATTCAAAGGTATGAGAGTCATTTAAAGATGTGAGATGATACATCACTCTACTCAATTTTGTGTGTGAGGAGAAATTGCCATTCAAACTGGATAAATAATGCATCATATTACCGCTCAATGGTAAAATTATTGGTTTTGTTATGGTTCTTCCTCAGACAAATTCTTCAAAAGAGCTTTAAAAACATAGAAAGCTGAATTGCCATGTTGTCAATCTTGAATAAAAAAAAAGAAAAAGCTACTTTAAGAATAAAATGTGAAATAAAAGTACATACTACCGGCTACTAATACTACTAATAGTCTTAGGAGTAGCCAAATTGTTTAAGAAAATTTGTACTCTCACTATTTAATGATAGTAGGAACTTCAAAAAAATTATACTTAAAAATGATTCAGCAGAACTTCCTGGGCTAGTATTCTTAGACTGTACCGTATTTTGATATGTTATTATTATGACTATACCATGATGATTATATATGTATATTCTATGTATATGATAAGTCTTTCTTTATAAATAAAAATGAATTCTTGTCCACTGTGCATTCTCAATTTGTTATTCCGAATATGACAAAACTGGTGAGTTTCATCACGTCCGTCGTCCAATCGTTCCTAGCCCCAAAAAAAAAGTATAGGCAACCAATTTTTCTTAACGTGGTATTACAATGCATGCCAGGTACATCTAGTAAAAAATACAAAATTAATATTTGTTTTTTTCCTTTATGCATTTTTAAACCATTCATCCGGCATGAAGGGTTTGAGCTTGTTATAAATGAAAATTAGTTATAGTTTTTTGTCTATACTTCCTACATATTATATATACTACATGGAATTCTTTTTTTTACATGGCAATGCAACGCATACTTATAAGTATGGAAAACGTAATTAGAGTTTTTTAACATGGAAACAGATTTCCACGCGCCCAATGTTGACTGATAAAGAATGTTTGTAGGGAAAATCTTCGAATTCGTATTCTATGTAAGCAAACAAAAAAATAAACTTGAAAGGAACATTATAATATCATTCATAATAGATCCATTATATTATTTTTTTCTTTGTCCGCAGATGACAATTTTGAAAACCCTGTTACGTACGAGTGCGCAATTTGTTCTACGGTATTCCTTACAAGTAAATCGTTGAAACTCCACAAAAGGATGCATGATCCAATAAAGTGAGCAGTCTTATATGTTTTTTAAAACACTACTCCTATTTTAAGATAGAAATATCTTGTTTCATAAGAGCATTTTACATACATAAACTTCATACGGACATACGCCCAGATCCGGAATAATTATCTGTACTTCATACAAATATTTGTGCCCGCTGGGAATCGAACCCACGACCTGCGACGGCGAAACCAATACCTTAGCAATTGCGCCAAGCGGGTCATCGAATCTGTAACACTATTTGCAAATAATGTAATGTTTAACAAATTTGATATGTCCTTTAAAATAATGGGAACTAACATCCATCGTCTGTTATACAGAGTGCGTCCGGGAATGTACCATTTGACCACCACAAACATTATTGCCGGTTATCGTTATACATAAATTCGTCAAAATATATGCAAATTGCGCTCCATTTCGGGGGGAAATTTTATAGTTATTTTGGAGCATAGTGATGTTTCGAATTTAAATTATCGGGCGGAGAGCGAAATCTAGGGTCAAATAGTTTAATTTAACATGGTTATTATAATGTATATTGTTCAGTTTAGTTATATTTTCTCAGGAATGCTCTTGATCCTTTTTTATTTTAAAACAACACGGATCTAAGTCAAGCGTGGTCTTAGTTTTGTATGGCTTGTGACATTAACGCCTCGCTTCTAATCTGTCACCCGACTTGTATCGTCGTCAAGTATAACCAAAAGAAATATATTTAAAAATATTTTTTTCTTTGACAAACTAACCGAGTCGTTGGCATGGTGGAAATGCAAAATAGTATTTTAATCATCGATTAGATCCCGTCCAATCGAGCCTCCGGTGGACACGGGGGAGGGCAACGCGGCGAGCGACGACACGTACATATGCCCGATTTGCTTCAAAGTAATCCCGGAGGACTATCGGACCATCCACGAGAACTCGCATAGCAACAGCGACAAAATGAACTGCGGCATCTGCAACAAAAAGTTTCACTCGATAGAGTACCTTAAGATGCATATGACTGTACATAACATGGATAAGGTGACTTTACTACTCGCAGAGTTTACCACACGCAGGGCCAGTTTTAGATGAAAAGATGCCACAGGCTTATTTCACTTATGAGGCTCTTCCACCTCTCATTTCTAAATAAGTGAATTACGTTAGAGATAATAAAATACATCATTACTGTGATATATATCAATGTATTGAATGAAACATGCTGATATTAGTACTCCCGTATGTATATATGTTCGATACATTGAAGATTAAACCAAGTTCAATTCAGATTAATTTATTAATCATATAGTGTAATTTTATTTTTGTTAATCATATGAATGTAGGCTTGTCTAGATCTTGAGGTCGTGTGCTAAAGCCTTGGTAGCGTATAGAAAAATCCGGCCCTGACTACACGCTTGTAGTTTGTACGGATAAGACTACACACAGACACGGGGGAAAATATTTACAATTTTACACTTTTTGTCTGATCCATATTCAGTATTTGCAAAATCAACTATGGCCTGCTTCGTCAGCCACAAGATTTATGTTGGTATAAATATGGAGTGGCCTAGTGGTATAGGCCCGCGCTTACAAAAACGGAGGTCGTGGGTTCGAATCCCGCGGAGGGAAATCACTTTGTGTTGTTATTTCTTAGTTGGATTAAGGCTTTACGGGCTGATCACCCGATTGCCTGAAAAGTAAGATGATCCATGCGTCGGAAGGGCATGTAAAAAGGCGGCTTCTTATCGACGCCATCTAGCGGTGGCTTGGAGAAGTCGTTATGAAGAGGTCAGTTTAATGTCACTGCCTCCGCGCCTTATCTCTCTCCGGTCGTGTCGGTTATCCGTCCCATCACGCTATGAGAGTAAAAGGAAGAGTAAGTGCATCTGTGTCTGCGCAAACGCTTGTGCACTATCCTATGTCCCGTGTACTTGGCTGTTCTCTTGTAGATCGGCCGCCGTGGCCGGAATCGGTCGGGAGGACATTATTATTATTAAATATGGAGTCCCAAGGGTGGGGCATAACCAGCGGACTGTTAGCCAATTAGTAGGCGCCTTATTTCAGATTATTAGTTAATTGGTAATATAATACTATTG
>DWHO01002963.1:0-12595 GCA_018247575.1 Eurytides lysithous rurik
CTTACCCCTTCGAGCATCCTCCCCCCCCCCTCTCTTAAAATTTACCCCCTGAAAGACTGGCAACGCATTTGCAAGTTCAGTAATGTTGCAAATGTCCATGGGCTCCACCGCTTGCTCGTTTGTCAGCCTACTACATAAAAAAAAGCTAAACTAATCGAATACAGTAAATAATACTAAATATTAATACTACCTTTACACATCTGCGTCATGACAAAAAATATTAACTCTATACCTATATAAACCACTCTATTCTATAGACCTTTTGAAATGTTTACTATTAAAACTAATAATTTTTGCGTTATCCATGTTAGTCAGACCTACCACCACTATTAAGGTTACGTTTACTTTTCTCTTTAATATTCACAAAACGCCTAAATGACATTCCTGTTGGCCAAATATTGTCATATGGTTTAGGCTCTTCTCTTGGTAAGTAAATTATATGCTCTTTGAATGGCCAGATGAGATGCAGAAATTTTAGGATGGTAGACGGGTTTTAATGGGATTACCGTTGTGAGCCAAAGCACTCACAGATTAAAACTGTTTTAAATGTGTGTAATGGAAATTAATTCAGTCGTCGAGTTTCCAAATGAAATATAAATAGATTATAGGCGTTCAAAACCGATTATAATTTATCGCCGACAATTAAATACTACCATGATGTTGGGTAGAAAATAATTACACACAACTATATGAGATGACAGAAATGCGTGGACTAAATTTTGGTCACTTTAATCAAATTATAATTTGTAATGAGTGGTCGGTCACATGGCCCGGTGTGAACTGAAAGCCAAAATAATTAAACGTCAGAAGCATTTAATGACTGTTAAATTCCGCGAAACTGTTTATAAGTTTAGCGTAAATTATAATTTACTAATGAGATTATGTTGTCTATAGATAATTTGATATAGCGTTAGTACGTGCGAAAAACTTTCTTTTTTGTAACATGTTTCTTTTACCTACAGATGGATGATATGGATTGAACAGGTATTAAATAACATCTCTGAAATCGTGTCTTTTCGAGTTCCCTGTACTCGGTACGTCAAAAGTTTAAGAAACTAATTCGCCGCTGCCTTTAAAGTAATAGGATCACTTTGAGAGGGGTGTGCCTTTGAACTGTATAGGGGTAGTCTCTGAGTTAGCATAAAAACTACAACAGTGATATAAATCCCCAATCGCGATTCGATTTTGTTCAAGAAAGAAACCAATGAAAATTACTAGGTGATTCTCTTCCAGCAAAGCAAATATTTTTATTGCTCTGTGAGAGGGGACAAATAAAAAAGCATAGAAATTTCCTAGACACAAGAATACAACAGTTTGCATCTCCGAAACACATACCATGTAGCAAAGCAGTATTTCAAACCGTTCCTTTTCTTCATAACTTTACTGTTCGGCAATAGTGAAGTTATGAAGAAAATGCAAGTGCTCATCTGCCTAGTACAACGGCTTGACATACCAGAGTCATAGTTCATCATTTGGGTACCGTTGTGAGTAATTGAGGAAACAAATAAATTTCATAAAGGAATCAGAATAATATTGATATCTAAATCAAATACTGCCTGTTTGTAAAATTAAAGTTTAGAACCGAGCTCTCTGGATATTTCAAATAAAATCCCGTTATAGATTAGGTATTAAGAATAATAAAGTGATTAACGTTAAAGTAAGTAATGTAATAATGTTATTAATTCATATTAATACTATCATTCTAATTACTTCACGAGTGACCGTCTCATAATATTACTTTTGACTTTGAATTAATACAAACCAGTTCTGGTTTTTACAAATTCCAATCCAATCCAATTAAAACAATCATACAATAGATGCCCGATTATAATACGTTTGTCGTCTTAAAAGCTATGTTCATGTATATTGAATCATGAATTATTCCGACAACGCATACAATTACTGTTGCAAGTATAGAGGAATTTAGGTGAACCGATTTTTGATAGTGATGAGTACAGAAAAAGAAGCTGTTGGTTCAGTAGTTACGTATCAAAACTTGTTAACGTTATATTTTTCCCCTTAATATTATTAATATGTTCTTCAAAAGCAGATAAAATTATTTGAATTATTTTCCTTAAAACACAGAAGCCCACGCTAAAATCAAATAAAATTATAACGCAACACCAGTTTGGATTTAAGCTTGCATTGTGTAGTCAAAGACGAAATAAGACGAAAGCTCGAAAAATAACTGTTCTTAAGCCATATCTGATCATGGCTTTCAATCAATCAATCATTTATTTACTGGCCAGTTAAAGGTTACATAAAATATGGCAATAAACAGTACATTTCGCTATAACTTGCCTTTTTGACAGTACTTACTATTGAAATGTAATAGAAATGAAAAACAAGACATAGAATTGATGTATAAATAGATAATTAAAAGTATATTGTTTATCATAAACATTTTTTAAACTTTTAAGTTTCTTTAGACTATCTGATAAATGGTTACACAGTTTTGGCCCCAAGACTTAAAAACTTTTGACTTGAAAAGTTGTGTGTGGGATCTATGATTGATAGCTATGTTTATTTTATTACGTGTTCTACGTTGATGGCGCGTGATTTGTGATACAAATAAATGCTGATAGTGTTTAACGAAAATAAAAGCTTGAAATAAATACATCGCTTGAAATATATGCTTCAAAATTGCTCTGAGACTAAGACGCTGTTTTTGAAAGCGAAATCACATTTGTAAATCATTTTTGACGTACGGAACTGTAATAATCCGAACAGATAGTTGAATCAAATGATAACTGTTTGGATTATTATAATTATTGATATTATAAATGTCCCCTAGTTATATTCTGAAACATTCATAAATATCAATCCTATTAATCGTATTTATCATTATAAAATTTTACAAGATTAAATCCAATACAATCTTAAATTTCCTTTTTTTTTCGATCTCTACCTAAACGGGAAACTGCACTGGCCATACCTCGTTCTACAGTCGATTGACGTCAGTTCGTCATTTTATATAGCACGTTATTCGATGGAAAAATTAAAGGCAGTCTAGTGCGAGCGGTTTTTAGCAACGACGAAACTTTTACTTATTCCCTCGCACTTTCAAAGTTAATGTTATTTGTATTCATATTGCTACGGTTTCTTTAAGAAAGTGTTTTAGTGCTAGAAGCAACACCATTAATTTGAATGCAAATAATTAAAGCGTACTATGGATGTAAGCTTACTTTAGTGTCGAGAAGTGACTTCCATAAAGTAGCTAGTAAAACTTCGCACACAACCCACATCACATCATGTCGTTTTCTACGCGCAAACAACTTTTTGAAGTGGTTTATATAAACGCGCCTAATGACTTCCCATCTAATGTTTTCTGATAATAATATGGCGATGAGCCGGGTGTAATATTGAAACAACACATTTTTAGCTCATTGCTCGTCGCAAATCGAGTCACTGGGGCAGCGAAATCGATTTGTTGCTATTTCGAAGCTCGCAGAATTTTCCACCGTTTCCACCCATCGTGACTGCCCTGTCGCATGCTAATTCGACCTCGAGCAATCACGCGTTTCCTAATCGTTACTGTTACTAAATAAAAACTGGGACAGTAACACACATAGAAAGATTGCCATAGGGTACATCATTCCTTTACTATAGACTTCGGAATTAGAGGATAAAGGTATTATGTAAAAGCTATGAAACAAGTACCAAAGTAGGAGTCAAGGAATCGTAGCTATTTTAGTTCTTAATTACTGTCGGGTGTAATTATTAACCGTGTACATTGTGTTAATAAGTAATAATAGGCGGCATAATACTCTTATGTGGATATAGGGTGGTTTTAGTTTAGGGTAGAATTTAAACTCCGTAGTAATCTTTATTCCGTTAGTAGTACATTAAACTATTAAGCAGTTTTTAAAAGTTTAAGCAAAAAAATTAATTTGGGTGGCTAATATTTGGGGGAAGTTTCTTTTTTCGTAGATATAGGAAAAAAGTACATCGCAGTCCTGTTAGAAAAACGTGTGAAGATAAAACCCAATCATAGCTTCCCCAAACACTCTTCAGAAAAGAGCTGTGCGAGGTATTTATATCCTGAGAGCTCGATATTCCCTGTGAGATGTTTTTAAAATAACTGGTATTTTAACGGTTGTCTGACAATATATACTAAGTAATATATTGTTCATTCGACAAAATCTTAATAATTTTATAAAAATCAGTGACAGACACACAGTGAATACTGCAAAAAAAAATAAGCTTGTAACTCGATTTCGCCTAAAAAAGGTGAAAAATCCTTCATGGGCATTGCAAGCATATATAAAAAAAATCCACAAAATATCTTAGATCTACCAATAGGCCATTTTAAAACTAAAATAAAGAATATTTTGTTGCTTAAAGCTTATTACACTGTTCAGGAGTTTCTGGTAGGTCAAAACGCGTGGAACTTAATTGATTGACTCATATATGAAATAGCTATTACATTGTATTAAGGCTTAACATATTGTTATAATAATAATGTCCTCCCGACCGATTCCGGTCACGGAGGCCGATCTACAAGAGATCAGTCAAGTACGCAGGATATATTACATTGCACAGGCGTTTGCGCAGATACAGGTGCACTCACTTTCCCTTTTACTCTCATGGCCTGGTGGAACGGATAACCGACACGCCCGGAGAGAGATAAGGCACAG
The DNA here is from genome assembly GCA_018247575.1 of Eurytides lysithous rurik. Taxonomy (NCBI): domain Eukaryota; kingdom Metazoa; phylum Arthropoda; class Insecta; order Lepidoptera; family Papilionidae; genus Eurytides; species Eurytides lysithous. The sequence continues at coordinate 4,638 of DWHO01002963.1, forward strand.
AGGCGGTGACATTAGACCGACCTCTTAATAACGACTTCTCCAAGCCACCGCTAGATGGCGTCGACAAGAAGCCGGGACCGACTTTTTACATGCCCATCCGACGCAAGGATCATCTTACTTTTCAGGCAATCGGGTGATCAGTCGGTAATGCTATAATTCGACAAAGAAACAACAACACAAAGTCATTGCCCCCCGCGGGATTTGAACCCACGACCTCCGTTTTGTAAAGCGCGGGCCTATACTACTAGGCCATGGAGGCAGTCGATACACGTATACACACAAGTAATCAAGCATCCACCATTACATTTAATTTTTTGTAAAAAGAATTGACTGTACGCATGACGGTAAGCGATTCGGTGTCGTCGTCCAACGCAACGTCGTGTCGCCGGCGACAATGGGTACGCGCCTAGTTTCAGAACGCCGGCTAGTTTTCACCGTCGCCGTGTCGCGCCTGTAATTAGACGTGAGTCTAGGCCTAGACTGGCAGTCTAGGATCTAATGAAGCTTGCGCAAGCCGACGCGCGTGATTTATGTATCTGGTCCAGCTTTCTCCTTAAGTGCACGGTCGGGAACTTAGCTCTTGCTGTTTATTTGAATGCTTTAAGACCCGTTCACAAAGATCCGTGAATTACCGCTGGAAAGGTTTAAGTAATGAGCATATTTTTATGGCGTGAGAGGCAGAGGCTCTACGTAAGCGATTACCGCTGCCCTGAATGTTCGTATTCACAACATCATAGTACTTGGCAAATGCGTTGCCAGCCTTTAAGGAGGGAATTTTCGGGAGGGGAAAGGCGTGGGCCATCGGCCACCTTACTTATCGAATGGAACGCGAAAACATAAACACTTCACTCCGATTCCATGTTAGACCATTTTATTTACCCGGTTTCAACAGACCTATTCTGCTAAGTTTTATCCTAGAAACATTAAAAAATATTTATCCCAAATCCATATGAACAAGTCACAGATAAGATCTAGTGCTTAATAGAGTAATAGTAACGATGAGACAATAAAACCTTGACAAAATATTAAATGAAATTATATCAAGTAGTACTTATATTGTATCGTTAATAAGTAAGTTTGTTAAGACGTAGGATAGAACTAATAGCTTAATTAGTTCAGTTCCTCAATGCAGTGGTAGCTTATAATATGCTTATAAAAAGCCTTCATTAAGACTTTAGCGATAGAAACTAGTTGCGTGTCAGAAACCGCTTAGATAGTGATCAGTAGAAAGTCTCAAATTATCCATAAACATGACATTTGTTGCTTGTTACAGGTACCGCCTCCAATTACCGTATAACGACGAGGAAGAAAATGTACGCACCGATACCCGGTCTGAGATCGGGAGACACATCTCAAAACGTGCCTGCATTCAATACGTCTATAGGTTCTACTAACGCACCCTCTTTTTTCACACCGGAGACATCTCAAGCTATGGATAATAAAAACTTCCCAATACCACCCGCTACTATTGCTCAATCTATTGTTAATTATAATACTTTCGCACCACCTCCATCAACAGAACAAACTTTTCAGAAAAAATTCGAATGCACTCCCGCTGGACCGAATCAAAACTTTCCACAGCAATTTTCCTATTCTATTAACGTGGAAGATAAGCAACCAGCTGTTCCTGCGGAATCACATGACATTACGAAGTCTATTTCTTTAAACGAAGAGCAGAACGGAAATTCGTACACGCAGTCCGTCGACATTTCGAAGAGCAATATAATGGACTCCTTCCAATCGCAAAAGTCTCAAGAAGTGATGTTTACGCCTCCAACCCAACCTGTAATAGCCGCAAGCGCTTCAAACGTCTCCGTAATACCACCACCGCCGATGTTCTCCAGCTTGCCCAAATCCGACGGGCAAAACAACTTGCGATCAGTGTTACCACCATCGATAGCGAGACGTATTTCTGCTAGCAATCCAGTTATAAAGCCTCAGGCACCTCCATCATTCATACCCCTTCACAATATACTCGTACCAGCCTCGGATACTTCCGCTCAGCTGCAAACAGAACAGAACGTATCGCACTCGGAAATAAATCGTGGCGTTACATCGACGTCAAATCAAGCAATTAATATACAGCAACCTCCACCCACTGATAAGTTAATAGCATATTCACATGGAAATCAGCCAACGTCGTTTCAAACGAAATATCCATCAACGCCGGCATCTGGGCAGAGGTTTGCAGGGGATCCTGAGCGAAATGTAGCACCAAAGCCGCCGTTTAATATGCCGTCCGACCTATCTGTGACACATTTGTCACAGTTGAATTTAGAGCCGCCAACCACTAATCTCGCTGAAGAACTGACATCCGAGATGCCAACAGCGGCACCGTTGTCAGATACGTCTCTAAAAAATATAACACAAGTTCATTCTTTGCCCCCTTCAGCTCCCCCACCGGTGTCCATGAACCAAATAAATTTGTCTGTATTGAACGTAACGCCGGCCGATCAAAATGAAAACAATGTAGCATTAGAACCTCCTAAAGCCGTCTCTGAACCGCCGAAAGTTTCGAACACCCAAAACTTTAGGATGACTAAGAAAAGACCGCAGTATTACTCTGGTCCTATTGAAGGTGTTGGTAGTATAAGTAATAATGTTAAACCGACGATCGATCAGATACAAACGAATACATATCAAGGAGCTGTATATACTCAAGAGTCTCCTCTGGAGTCTACGGCAGCCAATTTTGGAATATCACAACCGCATATAAGCCTATCTGCCCAGACAGCACCATTTGACATCGATCACTCAAGCACAGATTTCACACAAAGTGCCACATCTGTTTCATCCTATCCGAAGTTTAATATAAACCTCCCTAACCAACAAATAAGTTCTAACACGCAGCCTGAATATAACACGGCGTTTGATTTTAGCCGAAAGACAACAGAATACTTTGATCGTCCCGAACCGCAGTCCAAAGGCTTTGGCATCATTGGATCGTTGAAATCTAAATTAAGCTCCATAGACATCAATAAGATTCAAAACACGGTAACCACGTTTTTCGATCCGGAATACAATTATACAAAAATGGATGCGACACAAAAACAAGAGGTATCGACTGAACCAATAAATCAGGGCGGATACACGCAACCGAATCAATATACGGTCACTGAGCACAATTTAGAAATATACGTCCCTAGTGCTGAACCGCATTCGCATTTCGGTTACAATTATCATTCAGGTGAGAACAATAATTGTCGCGAGGCTACTGATAACACATTTTTCTCTCAACCAAATCCGTACAACTATTTCGGTGGTCATACGAGCGAACCGTATCAATATAGCGTTTATACAAGCGAAACAAATAACAATAACTTAGTTCCAAATGTTCAAGCCGCTATTTCAGAATTTACTCATGAAGTACCAAGCAATGCAGATAATATGATAAAAGGAATTGATGGCAAAAACCCAAATATTTACATCTCTGATCGTAAAGAAGAGCCTACTGAATTGGGGTCTATACAAAATATTTATCATCCTGAAATGAGTTCAAATACGATTTTACATTTTGAAACGCAGCGCCCAATGCAAAGTTTATTTGACAATTCAATTCAATCCCGACCATTTGTTGAAACAAACCTTAAACCATTTTCCCTGCCAACACAAGAGTGCAAGGAAGAAAAAGATACAGAATCAACAGAGACTTTACCCTCTGAATTAGCTTCTTACGCTATTTTGACGCAAAATGTTACAGATAAATCTGTACCAAAACTTGAAGAGTTAGAAAAATGTGACATAAAAGATACCAATATTTACATGAAACAAACAAAAGAAGAAAACATTGTCACTGATTTGGAGAACTCTGCTGTCAAATACTTTGAACAAACGATGGAGCCATCTAGCCTTTCACTATTCAGCGAACCAATAGTCGATTCCCTTAACCAAACTGAGGGTGTTGATAATCAAATTAAAAATATAAATCTATTTGATAAATTACAATGTCAAGAATTATTGTCTTTGGATCAAAATGGTGCGAATTTTTTCGAAACCACCATAGGTGTTGAAAAGGAAATGGCGCTGAATGATGAACAAGAAAATGAAAACAATGATTTGAATATTTGTGAAACATGCAGAGAAGTGAATAAAACCGAAGAAAAGGAATTAGAAAATCTGACCGACCAGTTGATAGAAAACATAACGGCCCCTATACAGCTTTCTAATCCCGTTGAAGTACCTCTAACCGAAACTAACGTTCCAGATGTAAACAGGACCTCTTTTGAACCGGATCAATGCGCCGCGATTACTCATATCACAGAGGAAACTATTGAAACCATTCAAGTACAAGCTGCCACGGAACTCCTAGACAACATCGACGATAAGACAGCTATTATCAAAAATTATGGATGGTGCACAGACGAACTACCTTTAAGTTCTTCAAACTTACTACCAGAACATGATTACACTTTAAATCCTGAAGGTAGCGCCGTTGGATTCTTACAAAACAAGTCACTTTACTTCGAAAACATGCCAACGAACGCCAGCGATGAAATTAAGGCAGAATATAAAAACTCGTTTGATGATACACAGTCATTGCATCAAAGGCAATTGAGTATTCCCACAGCACCTCCAGCAGAGGAAGACGATACGAAATCAGAAGAAAGCGGTTTGGACGTACACTCCATAGAGCAGGACGCGAAAAAAGATTTTCCGTTAGATGAAGATTACGTTGTTGGCGCGTTGGGAACAGATGACAACAAAATAGAATTTCGAGAACGTGAGAAGAGCTCAGATGTCGCCCAGGACGTCGATACCTTTACAAATAGAGTGGAAAGATATAAAAAGATGGAAGAAACGCACGTCGACGATGTGTTCGAAACGCACAAAAGTTCGAAATCATTTGAATTGTCAACTTCGACAAGCCCACCAATGACCATAGCGTCTTATTTCGATACGGGCAATTATGCAGTAGACAATCATTATAGAAACTCGCTTACGTTATCTCCATCGAACCTGCACAGTATTCAATCGATCGCGCAAAGTTCTTTAATGCGAGTACCGCCCGGTTTTGAAGACGAATTTCAAAGGAAGCTAAGTTTAGTTTCGAACGAAGGTTTCTTAACAACCGACAAGGAAGAGTTTTCGAAGTACATTCCAGATTTTATGTCCCAAAGTAATTTGCCGCCGTCTTTAACAGAAAGTCTCTCTTTAGAACAGAGCAGTTTCTTAGCTGAGGAAAGTGACAAGCTTGTAGATCTGTCCTCCGAAAAGTCGCAAAGCGATACTATAAATGAATTTCGGGAACCTTTACCACAAACTGAAATGAAGCTACCGGACTTTGCGAGTATATTTGGCGGGAAGCATGAAGACTTAGACCAAGAAAGCAAACCGATTACGTCCTTATTTTCTAATGTTACATCTGAAAGCCTTCTAGAAAATACAAACCAATCACAATACGAAACTCGTGGGGAACCAAATATCCAATCAGATACGGTGCCCGTTGCTACGGAAACATCCGATGTTTACGACTTCAGTCGACTTTCGAGCTACTTTTCAACAACGGCCCAGGCCGATCCGTCGAAGTCTTTTTTTGAATTAAGCCAGTCTCAAAAACATTACAGGCAAGAAACGGTAAACTCACGAGAAACTGTGAAATCCCCCTCCGCTAACTGTAGCAAAGATTGTACGGTAACGTCGCAAAATACCAAAAATAACCTCAACGAAAAATTAAACATTCCACATGAAACCTACCTTGAAAATATGAAATTAATTAAAGACTTAACATCTACAGCTAATATAGACTTTGTCCCAAAAGAGCAAATTGTTAGATCGGTCAACTTTTTTACAGTAATATACGATGATGATGCCTTAAACAATGCTAACAATAGGAAGGGCAAATCCAAAATCGTAAACGATGACAATCAAAATAGTGCTAAAGTTAAAAATTCCTGTAATAAACTAAACGAACTAGCAGAAACAAAACTCGAAAATAATTCTCTAGCATATACTAATTCACCTTCGCATTGCTGTAACACGGAATCACACATAATTAGAGAAATAAGTAATAAATATTTAGATAGTTTAGGTCCGAGAGAAGTAGAAATTAGGAAATTCATGAATGGTAATAATAATTCTAACGCGGGTAACGATATTGACATTATGGAGAAGAGAAAAGAAGATGGCGGACGATCGATCGACGATGTCACTGTCAATCTTGATGGTTTTTCAATACGGGATGAAAAAGACGACAGCATTGCTATAATGACTGAGGTATTAGCACTTTAATTATATTCTGAAGGTTTTAATAAATAAGATCCAAGCGGATTCTGAAAAAAAAACATCTATATATTTATTTTTTATTTATCTACCACTAGGTACAAAGAAACATATGCTTATATGTAACGCTTTCATCAGTTATACATTGGCACATTACCGCCATACCAGACACTTGTTGTTTATTTATATTTACGATTTAATTTTATTGAAAAATAGACACAATTAGAAACTTTAATATTTGAATTTCTGGACGATTTGTTAAATGGCGGCTTATTTTAAAATACTGTGTTTTAGCCATAAGATGTATCAAGATTTATTATTCGTATTAGATATCAAGCTTATTTATAGAATTATTAGTAGAATATATTTCCAGATTTAATATCCTGAACTTGATATTTATTAGTTTTTAATTTTAATAATACAAATTCCTTCCATTTTATTTTTTTATCATTTTACTATCAAAACACCAATGAGCTTTTTCTTATGTAAATACAGAGCTAACAATTTCTTAATTTCCCTGAACCCATATACCCAGTCAGTAACTTCATCAAAACGATTTTTACCTTTAACATCAAGATCAATTTGTCAAGTTTCTTGGGGAAGATAATTTGAGCTTTTAATGTAAGGATAGCTATACTGTGGCTCATCAACTGATTGACAGTCAGCTAAATGGTGAGGAATTTCAGCACCGTTCCGCTGGAGAGTACAGTCCGGTTAAGCATCACTGGTTCTACCGAGTGGATCAAGAGGACAAATCCTTGTGGAAGGGCTTTTCTAATGTTGACTCGACCGCCTTGGAAAATACCTACAATAGCCGTGAGTTTTCACCCCGTTGTTTAATTTCTCGTAAACTTTTTTTTATGACTTAGTCTGACGAACGATCAAACTGCTCACCTAATGGTAAGTGATCACCGCCGCCCGTGGACATTTGCAGCATTATAGAACTAACAAATGCGTTAGCAGCCTTTAAGGAGGGAATTAATAATAAGGGAGGAAAGAGATATGAAAGGGAGTGAGAGAAGGAGGAAGCAAATCACTTCCACTTTACCCCGATTTTCTGTGAGGTCGTGCTACTTATCCGGTTCGTGCCAGCCCATTCAGCAGCGGGTACAGCTGCGTGGCGCTACCACCGTAAACTTTTTACAAACATTATAACTACGAAATTCTTTTAATACTTAAGTTACTTTAAATTTAATAGTGGAATGAAGTATAAGTGAGAAAATAAGCACTTTAAAAGAGCATGAAATGATTAAATGCAAGCCTTAATAAATTAAATTTGTAACAATGTTTCGCGATGAAAATAAATATTCAGTAAAAAGAAAAGATAACAATCGTACTGATTATGTAATAATAATTTAATAATACAACGTAAAATTGAAAATATGTAGTAATGAAAATTTTAACTACCCTTGTCAAGATAAAAAAATAACATTATAACTGATAAGAGATCCATTCTGGGATCATTCGTTAATCTCTTACGCAGCATAATCGAGGCAGTGATGGATTGATATCATTGACGGCGAAGGCAGATTTTGTGGAACGGGGTGTGACATAGGCCACAATTCGCTCCATAAGGCTCGAACATTCAATCAGTATCACAGAGTAGTTACGCTTATTACACTGTTCAGGAGTTTCTGGTAGATCAAAATGCGTGGAACTTAATCGATTGACTCATATATGGGACAGCTATTATATTGTATTAAGGCTTAACATACTGTAACGGTATTTTAAAAGAGCAA
>DWHO01002964.1:0-12595 GCA_018247575.1 Eurytides lysithous rurik
ATATTAAATTTGACAAAAAAAAGGTAAGCACAAAAAATTTTAAATCGTGCTAAATGGAATAAAATCGTGTAAAAAAAAATAAAAATATTTTATTTTCAAACCGTGTTATATCAAAACCGTGTAAAAAAGCACACATATATATAGTTGTATGTTGTATCTACCACTTGGCCCTTTTAAAACTAAAATTAAGAACATTTTGTTGCGCAAAGCTTACTACACTGTCCAGGAGTTTTTGGTAGATCGAAATGCGTGGAACTCAATTGATTGACTCTTATATGGGATAGCTATAACATTGTATTAAGGCTTAACGTACTGTGGCCGTATTCTAAAAGAGCGGTTTGTTGAGTTTCTCGCCGGCTCTTCTCAATAGAACTGCATTCGGAGCCGGTAGTAGGTTTCTTATGTACAAAATGTAAATATGACGATTCAAAAGCGCTTGTAAAGGTCTACTTGAATAAATATATTTTGATTTTATTTGATTTGATATAAACTGCAGATAGTTGTTCCGCGTTCGAGTGTTTGTCTGCGTGAAATTTGTCTTTGTAAAACGCTCTTACATTCTGTTATATCACGAGATATTTCTATCATTCGTTAGGCATAACAAACATTTGTATGAACCACATTTTATTGTGTCGGACCTGGGCGTTTGTTTGTTTGTAAAACGCCCATATAACACGAGATTTCTATCCAACAAAGGGACGGCGTTTTTTCAACTTATATAAAAAAAACAAAAGAATACTTAATCAGATCATATTTGTTACGGTATTTTTTGACCGGATATGAAATAAGACGACATCGGCTACTTGTCAACGCAGTTTGCTTGGAGTAAACGTCACTACATAGTTGTTTATTTTATAAGCATATTTTAGTTGTCGATAAGCTGCTGCAGTAGGTATTTGAAAATCTGCAGACGCAGTACACCAGGTGTCCAACTCAGAGAACTTCTGGTAACACGTAAGCACTTAAAGCCTCTGTTTTAAAGAGAACAAAGTAAAAGTTACTTCAATTTACTTTACAGAAAAGAGAAAGTAAATTATAAATAAATTTTACCTGTCAACTATTTGAGTCTCATTTTGGACTGGTTCGTCCCTTAACCATGGACTCCGTAGAGGGTTCGTAAGGTAGAGAATTTAAAGTCAAAGTCAAAAAATTTTATTACAAATTGGAGTCAATCACTTTTTGACCTCTTGGTTCTACTGCCTGTTTGGAAAAAAAATTCCTCAGTCCTGGGAGAAAAGTCGAAGGAAACTCAGCGGGACCTTAACTTTCTTTATTTTTTAACTAATGTTTACTTTTTTTTAATCTGAGGCGATCACATGATCCCCAAGGTCATTAATCATTTACTGCATAATAAACTTTATCATACAAACGTCCTTTTATAATTTTTTCAGGAGCTTTCTGGACATTTTCTGGAATATTATTGTAAAAACGTATACATCGCTCAAACAAACTTGTTTTTATTTGTAGTATTAATTATATGTATTAATCAAGTAACAATATTTAGAAAAGTGGTATCCTGACGGTTGTCTCACAATATATACTCTGTAACATGTTGTTTATCCGACAAAATTATAATACTTTCTTGAGACTCAGTGGCAAACACACGGTAAATACCAGAAGTAAGAATAAGCTTGTAACACCTCGATTTCCTCTACTAAAGGTGAAAAAATCCTTCACGGGCCTGAGTGTACGCATGTCGAATGGAATTCCACAAGATGTCCTGGATCTACCATTAAAGCGTTTCAAAACTAAAATTAGAAATTATCTATTGCATAGATCCTGTTTTACTACCGTTCAAGAGCTTTGTATGAACCAAAATGAGTGGAATTTTGTCGATTGACTCGTATGCGGGCATTGTCTCTATGTCAATAAATATATTTTGATTTGATTCGTGTACGTCACATTTTCTGGAAAAATCATTGATGTTTTTGTGGAGGTACATAACACGACTGGCCCGTTGATGTAGTGGTTAGTGCTCCTGACTGCAAAACCAAAGATCGTGGGTTCGATTCCCACCCAGGACAAAATATTTGTGCGATGAGCATGGGTATTTTTTGTGTCTGAGTGTTAATTATCAACATACATAATTATATATTTAAAAATATATAAGCATGTATATCAGTTGTCTGATTACCATAATACAGGCTCTGTAGTTTGGGATCAGATGGCAATGTGTGAAATGTCCCATGATATTATTATTATACAAACATACATATCGTTATCAGTGAGGAAAATTTCATCAAATATGTATACACATTTGGAGTGTGTTATAAATTAGCATCCTGTCTTGATAACAAGTTAGCTTTTAACAGCATAATTATGTACACCAGGCCTTAGCGTGATATCTAGAACAATTCGTAACTCGACCCTATTCGGCGATGGTTTTTTGCGCATTCAAACGCCTTTATCTTTACGTGAAATGACGTCATACAAATTCGAGGACAGAATACGTTTAAAAATCTAACAAACTCTTCTTATCGTTGTTGAGCTCTTTAAAGAGGCACGGCTTGGTTAAAGCCCTTAAAAATATATATTAGTTTTTAAAAATTTCACCTGCTTTTACCGTAGGAAAATCAAAGATTAAAAATGAAACACCACACGTAGACATCGTAACCAATTTTCGCTATTATACATACAAAAAAATTAAAAGTTCGTTTCATGTGTAAGGGACATGCCATGCCACTGATGATGATGAGAGGGCAATTCTCCAATTCAGGTAAAAAATGAAACGATTATTTGACTATGTTTTATTATGCCTATAACGTGCTCCAGCTGGTCAAAAGCAGTAGATGTATGATGAGTAATTTTCAGTAACTTTGAAGTAGAAATAGCCGGTGGAACGAAAATTTACTTAGGTTGCTTTTTATCACGGATAAATTTCAACAATTAGAAGGAATTAAATCATCCTAAATCAAATTCCACCCAAGCGAAAACCTAGTAAAAAAAACTATTCTTCTCTCACTGACCAAGCGCTCGGTTGCACAGATAAAACTTAAACTTTGAACTTCTAGTTTTTCCTCTATCCTGTCTGCCAGGATTATTTATATATTAATACTTAGTTATTATATATTTGGTTACATTTAATTTCAAGGAACAAAACTAAGCTCTTTTTATTAGCATTTTAATATAATTAATTATTTAATTTAATAATGATATTATTTTTTTTTGTTATCTTTGGTTACTTTTGTAGAAAATGGATACGGCACCGAGCTAATTAAAAAAGTTAAGTAAGTCGAGAATCTCGTGCATAAATTCCAGTCAAGGCCATCAGTTCGTGTACGTTGAATAACACTATGTTGTTCTCAAGGTGATACAATTACGAATGTGCGAGTTAACTCGTACAATTACCTCGAATCTAACTAACGACTCGGTTTTATTTCAAATTATCCTCGCAAATTTTTTTTCGTCAACCGGTGTACCGTTCAAATGCTTATTTTTTATTAACTATCATTTACTGATTAAAATCAGTTTCAAAATTGAATAATACTTTGAAAAATAAGACTCACGCATGAGTTCTATGAGCTGTTCACTTTATAACAAAATCTTGACTAGGTTGCGATCAACTTCCATGAGGCTCGAAACTACACACAAATAGTCCAAAATAAACCTTAACATCGACCGAAGTTTCTAAACGCCGTAATTATTGACATCAGCCGATGATCAGACTGAAACTTACTTATCAAAATTTACTGTCACACCTATACCCTACATCTCGCACAAATCAACATTTGTATACTTATAAATAAAACATCACTACGTTTTAAATTCGACGCGGTAAGACCAAAAATAGCATTTTACAAAAAGCTTCCTTTTCCTTTATTAAATTGACACTTTATGTGGACAACCTCCGTATTTGTAGCGAATACGTCTGATTCCTTGTTCATAATGAGCACACCAAGAAAGTGAACTATTAGTGGAATACTATACATCATAAATGTCTTCAAGTAAGGGTGAACTGACTTACCGGCGTTAGGCAATCTGTAAGAACTATAAAACATACATTTAAACAATGTAATCCCTCGTAATGTGCCCTCAAAACATTCACACTTTCAGTATCACTAAAAGTGCTCCCCGCTGTAACGTAACAGACATCAAGGTTGCATGTTAAATACAAATACCGCGTGTAAACAAAATAGCAAACGTATATACTGGGATTCCTAGCGCCGTGTATTCCATTAAGAATAAATCGCGTATGCAAACACTATACGACACAGACGTAAGTGCGCCGTTAAAATAAATTCCTGCCGCAATTTGCGGATCGAGTCTACACCACAAGGTGCGTTGTAATGGAGTTTGGACCGAATGCAGAGTTGCGTTACACGAAAGGATTCGAACGTCACCATTTTGTATTGCCTGAGGTCAGTAATAAAGAGACCTAGAGCCAACTACGTGCCTTATAGCTTTTTATATCATAAGCCAACAAGCCACAGTTTGAGGATGGAATTGTTTTATTACACAGTATCAACCAAATTATGTCTTCGCTATTCTGATTGATACAAAAGAACTGAATTAAACACAATTCATATCTAAATTTTTTGGGTATTCGAGACTTGACTAAAATTTAATTTCAACCGAGGACGTTATTGTCGGTAAGTTTACTTATTCAGACAAATTAGTAGTTTGGTAATGAAGATACTCGTATACGTTGATATTTTTCCCCAAAACGTTTATTATAACTACCTCATATTTTTTATTTGTGCGTTGAAAAATCAAACAATTACATAAAATTATAGGTAGCACACAATACACCTTGACTAATAAGGTTTGACCATAAATAATACAGGTGGACAATTTTTTTTTTAATTGTCTTTGTGAATGTGTAAAATTAATTTATTTATAGCGGATGGGCCGATTCTGGTCACGGTGGATGAGAGGGATCAGGTACAGAGGCGGTGACATTAAATCGACCTCTTAATACCGACTTCTCCAAGCCACCGGTAGATGGCGTCGATAAGAAGCCGGGGCCGACTTTTTACATGCCCATTCGACTCATGAACCATCTTACTTTTCAGGCATGATCAGCCCGTAATGCCCTTTGTTTTTCTTTTACGTGGAGGAAATGCCTACACATGCCCGGCCTGGCGGGGACAAGAACGGGTTATGTCGGACTCGCACCGACTTAAACCACCACGATGTTCCACTTAGGCGCATATGGCCAGGGTCACGGGAACGCTTTCGCACACTTCCGCGACCCTACCAGCGCCGGTCGCCTCCGCAACTCCTCCTCTAGGCGCCCCTCGGTAACCCGCTCTCTCTTCAGGCAAGGCGTACTGGAGTTATGGCCCAACACCACTCTCAACCCGTCCCCCGCGGCCTCCTCCAAAGCGCATCCAAAGTGGGCTCCAAGAGCCCACTCGCAGCGCCCCTCTACACCGCGCTCTAGACTAGGGTCAGCTGTACACCACGGGCCGGCCATGTTTTGGTTCCTCTTTTTCATCATTCTTCGCCGTTACTAGAGCCCCTCCGACCAAGCACCACGACAAGGCGGGAACGGAACGGGAAACGGCGAAACCCGTCGAAGGGGAGCCCGTAATGCACTTACCCAACTAACAACATCATTGCCCTCAAAACTGCGACCAATTTATAAAGCATGGACCATTAGACCACGGAGGCCACTCACTTATATCATATTGTATATATACGTATATATATATATATATATATGTATTGTATGATTAAAATAGGTAAATAACACGAATACAAATATACACCATTGCTGCTTCCGAGGAGTCAATGAAAAGTTTCGTTTTTCAAATATACTGCCTGAAATGAAATACTTTGTTGTGTCAAGTCTAAGAACCTTTAAAAACCGCGTTTTTCATTTCCCTGTGAATACAATGTACGCTACTCTTTTCGTGCTGTGGTTAGACTTCTTCATGTGGTTTAGAAATCGGAACAATCGAAATTATTTAGTAACACTAACTCTGATGAATCAATTCTTCCGTATCCACCTCTTTGCCCGTCAAATACACGTTTTCAAGAGATCCCAAGGGTGTCAGAAAAACTTTTGATCGTTTCACATAAGCGAAGCGATGTAACGAACGCGAAATGGAATGGAATCCCGTGAAACACGGACTCCAAGTGATCTGTATTCAATTGGGGGCATTTTTTACCCGCCACTAACTCGGCAACGTATTCGGCGCGCAGCGATATTGCCGCTCGCAACTTTTCTCATTACGGCGGTCGCTTAAAATTTCGTGATGTATGTGGGAAGTTTCGGTTTTTCTGTGCTTTTTTTTTCTCTCTCCTTTTTATCCTCCGTGACCAGACTCGCGGCGGCTTAAGCTCGTGTGAGGTTTTATTGAATCCGACAATTACGTACGATTCGAAACACATTAATGAAAATTAACCGATCTAGGTCATCCATGCTAAGCAATGGAAGTATGAAACATAATGTAATGTGGGTAACATTACATTATGCAGCATTTAACCAATTACCATTATAAAAAAACTGCTTCTATTCTGTCGAAGGGTATTTTAATTTTAATACAAATACAATTTTACAAATGATTGGATAGAACACATCTAAATAATACTATCAAAACAATAAAAATTGTAAGAAAATGCTGTAATAAATTAGACTACAATAAATCCGATTCTCAATCATTACTAAGGCTGTGATTATAACCATGTGAACTTTATTATTATTATATTTTAATCTTCAAACAATCTTAATAGCCACTCACACCCACATACTTCATTTTGCAGTTTTCAAAAATAATTGTAAGTTTACTATAATACCTAAGAAATTTTGCACACACTTAATCGGAAAATAGACATTTAAATTTTAATATTTACCTTGAATTGTAAACGAGTGCGTAAATTATCGCGTTTAGTTTTGTTTTGCACTTATGAAGATCGCCTAGTTGTCAACTAAAATAGCTGCAGTAGTGTATACAGTTGACGACCGTTGCGGTGGCGGTTTGCGTGGCAGAACTCTTTTGGAGAGTTCGATTGGAGTGGTACTACTTCATTGCCAGTTCAGTTACAGTCATAGTCTCTCTCTACGGAGCGGTAACGTTTAAACGCTGCTCTGTTTTGGTTTGAAGAGCAATGCCAGGGTAGTGAGCAAAGGGATATAACATAATAAATCTCTGGATGACCAGCGCAATGTTACCAGGATCACTGGGCATTGAGTACGTGTAGTAAGAGTCGCTACACTATCACTATGTAGGGTAGAGACAGACAGGCTGCCTGTAGATCGGTCTGTTGTCGGCAGACGTCTTTCTTACCTCGGGCACACGACTCGTGTCATTACTTTATTACTTAAAAAAACTCACGACGACCCCGCAGATGTAGGTACGACCCAACTCTAGGTAGTTAAATATTTCTTCTTCGTCATTACACGGTATCCTCGTACTACGAGTTGGTACGCTGAAGAAGTAGACTTTACAAATTACAGACACAACGCAAAAATATCGTTCGACATAAGGCGTTAGAAGCTCGGGTCATTTTACTAACGTTAATTTTTTTATGTATCTCGGTTAAACCGAAATAATACGTTGTGAATAGTTAGTCGGGGCGGTGCGGGGGGTACTAAGTGGGCACTGTGGCGATTAGAGTTAATCTTCAATTTGTGATCATTAATAAATGATAGACAGACGTTTAAATTGGTATAGTTAACTATTATGTAAAAGATAAATATTGTATATCAATGGTAACAGATAAAATACATAATTATAATAATCCTTGCACCCCTCCTAGTCTGTCAAGTCAAGGAAGAGGAATAAAAGATGATTATAAGGGCAGCAAATAAAATTGTAGAAAATTATTGTATAATGTATTGAGATACCCAATAACATCGCCTTGGCTAACGCTGTAATAATGTTATATTGTTGTGCATACAAACAAATAAATAAATAAAATAATAATAAAAATAAAATTATGTGAACTCGCGTCATTTTGATTTTGAAATTTAAAAGTGTAAAAACAAAATATTGAAATGCTGGTGGTTCGACTACAAAGATTATCATTACGTTATCAACAGTTCATTGGGTCATTTCAATTCGGGATTAACATAAACATCAAATAGGTTAATATTAACGCTGAAGCAATATCTTATTTTGATTGTTACATAATAATACACCACCTTAGCAGTCTTTGCAATAAATTCTATAATATCACGACAAATGTTGTCCAATAAACGAAACAAGTAATAAGCAAAACATTTTAGCATAACACGGTTACTTCTAGTATGCGGGAACAAACTTGTTTGCGCTTTAAAACTTCGAACGTAAATAGTATTCGAAATTCAAAATGTCGAATGAATATTTTTGCATACAAAATGGATACAGCACGGGAACTAATCTAAGTTCAATATCGATTTAATAATACATGTATAGAGAGGCGCAGGCAACACAGAAGCGCCGAACTTAGTGCCGTTCGTCACGACTGTACCTTTTAGTATTCTGACTCCGCAACGGATACGACGTTGTTTTACCTTGATACATCGATACGGTGTTGGTTACAGGTACAGTTATGAACAATGGATATGTATGCGTCTATACTTAGATGCGAGACCCTATACTATATATTAGACAAAGCCTAACACAGGCTCATATTGAGGAGAGTGAGTGTTAGCAATAACTAACGGTGAGCTTAATTATGATATATTATGATAATTCAGTCATGTCCTAATAATAATTATTTTTCTGGTTACTATATTAATAACCATACAGCCCGGTAAATAAACAATACGTAGGTTGTTTTTGCGAAACAAAATATTCGAATCTGATAAAATATTAATTTAAACCTGTTAGAATTAATAACCACACAGTTTAGATTAAACGTGTAAAGACAAATTACGTAACAAAGGGTAATTAGTATAAAGATACGCTCTTTAGAATATACGCTTTTAAAAACTGTAAATACAAACAAGCTGAAAAAAAAGATCATGTATGTTATCACCATCACATAAATATATCATTTTGTATACCGAAGATTGAACAAATAACAAAGTTATTTGTAAAATTGCACATTTTCATTTACCAATTTCTGTGATCATATCAGGTTTAAATTATCAACCATATAAACTCACGTAGTATTCAAAGCGTCAGGTGTTAATGTTAAAATTAAGTATTTTTCTATTATAACCAATATAGTCTAGAGAAATAGTCATGATTTTATTCACAGATTATAAATTACCGAACGCAAACATTTACTGACCATTCACTCGTTAGCACGAGTCCCAACGGTAAATCAAACTAAACTCAATAATTGAAATTATCGAGAACATGTCTAGCACATTCAACGGTGAAATGCGTTTATGTCTATAATTTTCAACAATTTTGATTCTTCCATTAATACTGATTATTCCATTAACAAAACGGCATACAATACAAATAGCATATAATAGTTTCAGTTGCAAGAATACAAGGGATTTATTAAAACAAGTAAGGAAACTAACTTCTTGACCTTCTTTGAAAGAAAGATGCAACATAATTAAATATTACGTTATCTGAGATTAAGTTAATATTTAAGGACAAATTTTATTCCTTAAATGAACAGAGCAAACAAACGAGTAGCTGTCTATTAAAAGCAAAGGAACACGAAAATACAACTAGACAAACACTAAGGAAATCGATTAATAATATATATTAGGCCACTGGCCGTTAATACCAAAGTTAAATAAAATAAATTGACACATCACATCGACTGCACACGCCGCGTCGCTGGCGGTTAAAAAAAGATAACATTCTTAATTTGAATATTTAATGCCTGTCACTCGAAGACGTCACCTATAGACACAGATTATAATCGCCTCAAGAACAACGTTCACTTTTTATTCGATGCTCCGACGTCTTATGAATAAAAGGCCCCCATTCTGTTCCCGGACCATTAAAGACGTTAATGCGATAGTGAGGATCAAGATCGATCCCATACAACGGCGCTTTGTTTGTGTGAATAGCATCGAGCCTTTCAAAACGTATGCGACGTGAATCGTTCCCATTAAACGGATTATGCTCCATAGGAGATGATTATTCGTGAAACGCTGAACATTCCACGTCCGCCTTCAAACTGGAGAGGTTTTAACAGATTGTAAAAAAAATATATAATAATGTTAGTTTTTTTATCGAAGAACTCTTTTTAAGACGGCTTAAAGGTACGATTAAGTTTTCCTTTAGGTGCGGCACAATAGGAATTCCCTTCAAATAGTCAGCCAATAAATTGTACAAAGATTCGATACGCTATGAACAATGATTGTCATTGACATGCTCGTATGAATAAATCGGAATCTCTAATCAATGATCAAATTTTCAAACGCTGATATTTTTCTCGGTACGCGTGCGAAAAAAATAATTTCGAATATGCTGCATTGACGAAATTATAAGTTTTATTATAGCGGATATTCATTATTAATGTATGAAGAACTTTTTTGAAGACTATCTCGAGAAGTACCACAACATTTTTCTTTGCGAAATAGTGACAGGCCGAGCTATTCGTGCTTATCGATAGAATAACTAGTAATGCAGTTGTTTAACTCGAAGCTTGCTATGAAATAGAGATCTACCGTAACGCATTAACATAGGATCATTACTACGGTGGTAGAGCCACGCAGCTGCTCCCGTTGCTGAAAGGGCTGGCTCGAACCGGATAAGTACCCAGAGTTCACAGAAAATCGGCGTAAGGTGGAAATGTTTTTGCTGCCGGTGGCCTACCTCTTCACCCTCTTCCCCTCTGTCACTTCCCCCTCTATCACTTTCTCCATCCCCTCTCCCCTTCCGCTCTTTCAATAATTCCCCTCCTTAAAGCTTGGCAACGCATTAGCACGTTTTGTAAAGCTATAAATATCCATGGGCGGCGGTGATCACTCACCATTAGGTGAGCCACTTGCTCGTTTGTCAGCCCAATCCATAAGAAAAACTACGTTCCAATCTTACGTAGGGCAACGATTCCAGAAAAATTATTAAGTCTAGAAACAGATCATTGTTTCAACAGATGTCGAGCAAAGCGCATAACAGAAGAGAGTTTGAAACTTTTTAGTTAGTTCAAGGCACTATGAGGCACTGTGCTCATACTCTATTGCATTCAGTGTTGCATTGGGTGCATGAGTCACCCTGAATAGGTAAAAGCTTCTCATCGCGTCAGATGACTGCATCAAAACTTCTATCGAAGCAATAAAATAAATCGTGGATTATAAATCAGTATCTTTTAAAGTATTTTGTAAAGATATATTAGAATCATCATCACCAAAAGACCGAAAACTCTGTGAAACATAGACCTATAGACCAAGTAATATCCGCCTATCCTTTTAGTGATTCTAATCCGTGACGTCGGAAATAAAGTAGCTAGCGCACATACATCGATTTCTAGTCATGAAAACGCTTTTGCTCGGAATATTGCTTTGGCATTATGATAGAACAAGTTATTACCAGCGACTGCGCTCGCTTTGTAATTTGGACTTTCTGTTGTAAATTCCCACGCTTTTATTAATTCTCTGAGATGAGAAGTGCACTTTGTAACTCTCCACCGAAATTAACTCATTAATTTATACTAACTAAAAATAATAAAAAGTTAACAGTGATTTATTTGACACTTTTGGTCGGCAATTAGCTTTGATATTTTTCTATAAAAAATTGGGACACCATGTCAGCTCCTTTGCAAAGTTCACCTAGAGTATTGGTACATACAATTATTGCTATGTCTACTGACATTTCATACGTGAGTGAAGTTCTGTAACAGTGTACTCGTACATTATTGTTAGCAGTTAGTTGTGCAAATAATTCTGAATTCGAATTAATTTAATTTTACAACTACTTTTTCAAATTCAATCCTTTGTTGCATGTTAAATTTTGTGTTCTAATTCAATCTGAATCTTTTCGACATTCACTTTCATTATTCGACACGTTAAATACGACTATGGATTTCCATCGTGATAGCACCAGTTGAATACAAAATTACAACTATATTATTAGTACTTTGTAAAACACATGTAACTCGGAGATAACTAACAGACGCTAAGGAGAAAAATTTACCTGCCTTCTTAATGCCCAGGAGTTTTAAATGACAATTTCACCTTACTGTCTGATCACAGTAGTATATCAAAAAAAACTAAACAGATCATGCAAAAGTGCCCTTAGTCTAATAAATTGAACGTCTTTCTCGTGTTGGTATTTGAACTTGTGAATTCCGCGTCTACTGCGCTTTTCTCGTTTTTTCACTGGAAATGCAATTCCTTAATGCCTAAAAAGGGTTATTGAAAATTCCATACCCCCAAAGCTCCAATTAAATATACGCGGAACTTTTGTGCAACTGTTGGTTAACTTGAAAATAAAAACCTAGTTTTGGATGCTTCCATGTTATACTGCATTCCGCTTCACGAAGAGATATTTTGCATTAGCGTGTAAATCTCGCGGATCAAAAAAAAAACTTACTTTATAAGGCACAAGTGCCGAGTAGTAAGTATCGAGTACTGCTCTCACCTCTGGGCCGGGGCACCACAGTACCAGCTTTTTCCATTTGACCGCATCCAATACAGAGCTGTCCGAATCGTCAATGACCAAGTTCTTTCCGATCGCCTAGATCCTTTGGCTCTGCGGAGAGACGTTTCGTCTCTCTGCGTATTCTATCGGATATACCATGGGGAGTGTTCTGA
>DWHO01002965.1:0-12595 GCA_018247575.1 Eurytides lysithous rurik
ATCTTAAAGTATGGCTTACCAAATTTCGATATTTAAAATTCGAGAATTTTGGGTGTACTATCAAAAAAAAAAATTACTTGTTTTTTTGTCAAAAAAATAACCGATTGTGCAATTTAAAATAGTATTTAAATATTTTATTAACAAGCGAATAATAAAAAGGTGGAAACAAAAATTAAATATCTCTACAATTTTTTATTATCTATACGGTACATAAATAGTTTTTGTAATAAAAACATTACGACTTTGTTAAAGTTATTATAAAAATAATCTCAAAACTGTCTTGATTCTTTTTATCTAATTTATAATTTTCAAAATCAAATATAGTACAATTAGATTTAATACAACTTTCCGAGAATTTGAACACGTGCCGTTGTCATCGGTGATTTCTTTGCAACATTTTGTACCAATTTCCACTACTTTCGGATAGAAATCTGTCCAGAATTCGAAAGCCTTATAATTTACATTGTCAGTTGTGCTCATGGTAAAATTCTGTCGGTCTATAATAAAAAAACCTGGTTTCTCAATTTCAAATGCATCCCATTGTATAATTACACCGGAGTTAGTTGGATTTGAATACCAAGCGAAGTTACTCCACATTTTCATAATGATATCCGATATACTTTTATCTCTGTAATCCCATTTTGACAAATCCTCGGGAAGCGCTAAGTGAGGCAATCCAAATGTGAAAATTAAGTCAAAATTGTGTGGAACCGCGATCCAGTCTGGAATACCCTCATTAGCTATATCCGAAAAAGGTTTCAAGTCAAACCTGTAAAGGTATACTGGGGCGTGTTTACTTATATACTGTGCCAATTGATATGTAGTTGCCCCATGAACTTTATCCGTATAGAAATCTAAAAACAGTTTTCTTAAAACAGTCTCATTAGATGTTGGCGGGATAGGTTTATAGAAAAATGCTACAGCGTCTTGGATATGGTGTTGATTTGTGAAGCATGAGCTATTGTCCACTGTTATATCCGAAAGAATTATTTCTTCCCGCATTATATCAAACTCCCGTTGACTAACACCAGAATCCTCTGAATTATTATTGTCCAGTAAAAGAGCATCTTCCATGTTCGTAAAACCTGTTAACACTGGAACGGGAGTGAATATTTCGTCCTTAAATAATTTGCTAGGTAGATCCGGTAAAAATGGTTGGGAAATATTGCTAAAACCGCTATCAACGATAGGTTTCCATGCGGCTATTGGTTCACCGATATCTAACAGTGCTTGGTAATTAACCCTCCTCAGACAATCTAATAGCTGAAATGTTGGCTTTCTGAAACAACTGAAGGCGTTTGCAACTTTATCAACAGTCGATATTTCTTTTCTGGCAATACTGACCGTATCTGGCGAAAGAACATTGCCGCTCATGGCAATTGCCTTTTGAAATAAGCCGGAAGAATACGATGACAATAAATGTAACCCAACACTCACGGCCCCCGCGTCGTGACCAAAAATGCAAATGTTATCCGGATCTCCTCCAAAATTTTCAATATTGTTTTTGACCCAGTGTAAAGCCGCAACTTGATCCATTAGTCCAAAGTTTCCGGGGGCTTCGTTATCTAGCGTAGAAAAGAAGCCGAATATATTTAAACGGTAGGCGACTGATATAAAAATTACCTGAAAATTAGAATAATGTTGTTATTAATACAATGAACTATATAATATGATTTTACACCTTACAGACATTTATTTATAAAATACGGATATAAATTTAAAAAAAAAAAACAAAGTACAAAAACAAAACACATAATTTGTTAAATTTGTTGACTTTATGAAATATTAAAATAAAGAATAATGATAATAAATAGAAATATAATACATAGGTCTCAAAATATTTTTTTTTAATATATATAGTAGATTGTAAACGTATCCAAACGAATGTAAATAAAATATTAAATGTACATACAAACCTGACCTTATCATTTATGGTCAATAGGTACATTTTACTATAACGATATGTTAAAAATAACAAACACATTATAACTGCTTCCGTGGCCTTGGTATAAACCCGTGCTTTACAAATCGGAGGTCGTGGGTTCGAGTCCCACGGAGGGCAATAACTTTGTGTTGTTCTTAGTTTGGTTAGGGCGTTATGGGCTGATCACTCGATTGCCTGAAATGTAAGATGATTCACGCATCGGATGGGCATGTAAAAAGTCGGTCCCGGCATTTTATTCCCACCCGAGAAAATATTTATACGAACTACATACATTTCTTTCGGATCTGGGCGTTTGTCCGCATACAATATATGTATGTAAAACGTTCTTATAACACAAGATATTTCTATCTTACAATAAGGGCAGCGTTAAAAAAAAAACTGAATCAAGTTTTAGTAAAAAGAAACCAAATAATTAACATCTTGTACCAACCTTTTGTTTAAGTACAAGCTGAAAGGGGTTGAGAGAATTTGGACTTCCTCTAACGAAGTCGCCTCCATGAAACCAGACCATGGTCGGATATCCTTCTACTTTGAAATCTGAAAAGGAACAAGTGAGTTGTAATACTTCAACGTTATATAAAAATCAAGAGAAATGCTTTGGTGAAACTAAATATGATGATGTTCTTATTCTAATCACCTCTTTATCAAATTCTGTTTAAAAAACTGTGTTACATTATGTTTAAAAAAGCTTTGGAAAGGTTTTGTCATCTGAATTAGAAATATTTATTTTCTTGATAGTATAACATATACTATCAAGAAAATAAATAGTTACATATACATTGTTGAAGATACTTGATTCACTCTAAAATATTTAAAAATCGAATTAAATTGTTGAATTAAAAGCTTTTTGTATCATTCAACATTTATTAATAATAAAGTTGATAATCAACATAAATTCAAAAAGATCTAGGTTACTTAATTACAACATATGTGTGTTTTGATTTAAAATTAAATTTAAAACATGTTTGTATACATGTGCAAACAAAACACGTTTTACAGAATTTAACACAAATACATTATGAGCAAACACGTTAGCATTTTAGCAGGACCTGAAAATGATAAAAATTTGCATGAACCTTGTCATTTGAAGTGCAAGTAAACACCCGTAAAAGTATTCTCTAATAAATAAGATAATATTCGTATTCAATAAGCACCGAAATAATTAAAAAAAAATCTATTTATAGCGAATCATTGTATAGATTAAACATATTTCTTTCGACCGTTGAATTATGATTCAGGTCAGAAATGAGATTAAGGTTAGGTCGACAAGTCAAAGTGCCTCTAACGAGTTAGCTATTGGCACGGAATTCTTGCATTAATGACTGGAATTTACTTGAAAACCGTGAAGTTTAATGGGCTGCATTGTTATTATGTGTTCACAGAAGTAGGTTACGTTTTTTCTATCCTCATACGTCTAGCAAATAGAAAAATGCACGGAATGACGAAGTGAATATTATAAAGTCCACACTTCTATTTATTTTCGCTGCATTATTATTATGTCCACCATTTCAACTTGCTGCATAATTAGACCTGATGATTGTTTCTCTATCGACTATTATAAATAATATGTTTAGTTGTTTTTAAATCAGACGCATTTATATTTTTAAGCAAAAAAAATATAAATGCGTCTGATTTAAAAACAACTAAACATAATATAATATCAACTTAAGGATTAATTGATTAGACTAAATTTAATGTTATAATTATATTAAGCAATGTATCGTTTAACGCACTTTATTCGCAAAATCAATATTTTCTATTACAAGATTAATAATAGTCCCTATCTATACACAATACAAATATCTTTTGTTATATTTATTGAGAATTTGTCGATCCTATTGATACTGTAAGACGACAAAATAAATGAAGCAAAATTATATATTTTCTCCAAATTTCTGTTCTGCAATCACTTACTGCCCAGCAAAACTGCTATATCATCTGAATATAAAGTACATATAAATCACCAATCGCTTATAAGCCGCCACGAAAATGTAATCTCTAAGTTTAGCACGTTTACGAAAGTAATTATTATGCGTGATTTATTCAAATTTCAAGAGTAACATTGCGACGCCGTCACGCATGCTTCGCCCGGAGTTTAATTACTGCGTAGGAATATACATATGATATCCATAGCCGAGGGCTGCCAAGTGCTTTATAATATTATTAAAAATGTCCTCCCAACCGATTTCGGCCACTGCGTCCAATCTACAAGATATAAGCCAATTCCGCGGGATGTATTAAAGTGCACAAGCGGTTGCTCACGCACAGATGCACTAACTCTTTCTTTACTCTAATAGCCGGATGGGACGGTTAACCAACACGACCAGAGGCGTAGAAGGGGTGACTTAATAGCGACTTCTACTAACCACCGCTAGAAGGCGTCGATACGACCACCACGACCTCAGATTACAAAGCGAGGGCCTGTAACACTAGGCTACGGAGGCAGTTGTCAATAACTGAATAAGCATTTGTAAAAAATTAATAACTCTATAATCCTTATAGTTTCACAAACACAATATTGAGGAGTTGCATTAGAAAGCTTCTAAAAATACCATGCGGGGACGATTTATCTATTTATGCACAAATGCCTTACAAGTGTATATGATTTCAAGAAAACCATTTGTTACCGTAACATAACTAAAACAAAACTTATACGATCATCTTACGTTAAATCAAATAATTAAGTATGTTTTAAAAATGCAGACAAACTGAGCAAAAATGAAAATATTTATTAAAATAAGAAAAAAATTTGTTACCGACGTCAAATGAGGCTTAAAATGTTTTTGCTTTCTTTTTTTTTTGAGTTGCAACCCTACGGCTAACCTACCGCCTTTTGATTCCGCTATGCCAGATTAACGAAGTGAAAATTACCTTCCTATATTAAGCTGCGAAGCAATAACAAAAATGTAAACAGCCAAAATTTCAATAGTTTTAGTTGTTGTTATATTTTTGTGTTATGAAACACTTTAAAAAGCTACGGTGATAGTACCACGCAGCTGCTCCTGCTGCTAAATGGCCCCTTCGAACCTGATAAGTACCACGACCTCACAGAAAATCGGCGATGGTCTCTCCTCTTCCCTCCCACTCACTCATCCTACCTCCCTCTTTCTAAAATTCCCCCTAAAAGTTGGCAACGGATTCTCTAGTTCTCTAATGCTGCAAATGTCCATGGGCGGCGGTGATCACTTACGATCAGGTGAGCCATTTGCTTGTTTATCAGCCTTATTCATACTCGCACTCGCTCCAAGAGGCCCCAAACTCAGTACCGATTGGGGGGCTTTTGCGGGAGCGATGTCCACCTTCAAATTCAGCACCTCGATCTCGACACCCGAAGACGTGGAAAACGCCGCGCGCAGAGTCAACTGTAAGATACAGGATGAATTGTGAACGGTGACCACGGAGGTGAGAGACGAGCACCGAATAGTCACGTTCCCGCCTAAGCTAAGCGGTCTTAACCAGCTCTTGGAGAAGAGGGAGCTGAGGAAGTAGTGGGTGAAAGCTAAACTAAATCGGCTCAGTGATGAGACTAGATCGGCCGCCAGCAAGGCGCACAGAGGTGACCACGCCTCATATCCGGCCGAACGGCGCATCGAGGAAGCCTCGGAGCACCAGACTTCGCTTCACCACCTGAACCGGTAGCTATGCCGCACACCGCAGCTCATATGCCCACTCGTGGGCGATGACGGGCGTAGGCACAGTGCAGCCAAAGATTGGGCTGACGTCCTAGCAGTACATTTAGAACGGCAATTCACTGCGTTTCCATCGGCCCCAGGCGCCATTACGTTCCAGGTGGAAACGCGCATACAGAGGATCCTCTCTGAACCGGTGCTACGGCTGGGGGTTAACTTTTCATTATCCCGGCCGAAGTGCGTCGAGCAGCGAGCAAACTCCCGCTCCACAAGGCGCCAGGTCTCAGCGGGATTACCACTTCGACGATAAGACAACTCTCTAAGAGGGGGATAATGCCGCTGTGCCGCCTTTTTAATGGCGTCTTGCGCACAGCACATTTCCCCTCCGAGTGGAAAACCGGCAAGATCATCGTCCTGCCGAAGTCAGGCAAAGATCGAAGACTGCCGGCGAGCTACCGTCCTATTACGCTACTGGCGCACGTATTGAATATTTTGACCGGCTACTGCTGCTGCGGAGGATAGGATAGGATAGGAGGAGAACTATCCTCGATTATTATTCCAATATCTTCGATTTCTGCAACGGCCACTCCACCACAGCCCAGCTGGTCCGTGTGCTGCACTACCTTGCGGCCCGGCATAATCTGGGCCACATCGGTCTGGGGATCCTCCTTAACATGGAGAAGGCCTTCGATCGAGTGTAGCACGCAAGCCTGCTGTATATAACACGTAATTCGTAAATGTAAACAATTATTTTGTTTGGAAGATAATGTGACAAAACGAGTAGTACAGAGCCAAACAAAATCTGCTTAGTTCTGTGTTGCGCTCATTACCCAAATTTAAAAGGTTTTATCTCTATGCCCAGTTATTAATCCAGCAGCACTGCAGCAATAGAGGTAGTATAACTGGCAATGGTCCACCCCAGATGGAATTTGAAAAAGTGACCTACCACTTGATAAATATAATATATTATCGATAAATTAATAAAAATAGAAATGTACTAGTAAAAGTGAAATGCTTTCCAGTAAAACTTCTACCGATTAACAACATTGACAACATCTCTACGTTTTCACTAATCACGTAACAAGCTGATAAACTGAAGATATCATAGTTGACGATCAGATACGCGCACACTTGTGATATGCTAAACAAGGGTACGTTGAGCGGTTTTAAACTTAAGTGCTTTGAAGAAAACTTTATTCTTATAGAAAATTTCACCCGCGGCTTCATTCGCATTGCATGTACTTTAATTTTAATAATTCCTTCTTTTTGAATACCTACGGCAGAAAAGAAGCTTTTTGTGTGCCGTTTGACAAATTCTATCAAAACTCATCCCAGTTCAAAATTTTTGTTGCTATTTGAAATCACAATCAGGTTTTCAATAAAACGTTATTTTATAATTATAGCAATATTCTCAAGAGATATGGGCCTATAGGAGTCAGTAAGAATTCAATTTAAAATAGAAATAACAATAATATTAAAAACTTCCGTGAGCGGATATTAAGTACAGTAAACTAGAATTATTTTTGTTAATAACGTGGTCCGCCATTTATAACTTTTTACAAGTGCGCTCAAGGTATGTTACTACCTAAAAATCCTTATAATACTTATAATAAAAAAGTCACTCCCAACTTATTTAGGCAACTATGGGCAATTTACAAGAGACCAGCCAACTGCGCGAGATATGTATATTAGAGAGCAAAAGTGTTTGCGCACATGCAGGATCAGTTCCTTTGCACTTACAGCCCGATGAGTTTTATATCCCATAAGAGCGGTAAGTCACAATACAACAACTCCGTCCTCTTATCTTATTTATACGACTGCCGCTGACGCTTTTTCGAAACCGTGGAAATAACATGAACTTTTTAATAACAACTCCTACAAGTCACTGCTAGATAACGCCAACAAGTGGCCGGGACCGACGTTTTATTTACTTATTAAGAAACAACAACAATAAGTCGTGGCTCTCCGATTTATAAAATGGAGGTCTATACCACGGAGCTAACAATAACAATAATATTATATACAACTAGTAGTAAAGTAACAGCCTGTATATGACCCACTGCTGGGCACAGACCTCCTCTAAACAGAGGGGATAAGGGCACAGACCGCCACACGGCCTCACTGCGGATTGGCGGACTTAAAATACTTAAGACTTTTTTTATTGTTTCATTAATATACAGGTTTCCTCACGATGTTTTCCTTTGCCGTTGAGCACGTGGTAAATCAGCACTTAAAATTGTCAATTATAAATTAACAAATTCAGTAGTGCTGGCACAAAGAAAAAAGCGATCGTCCGGACACTGAGCTAGGGCTTATGAAAGGTTTAAACATACGCGTAATATACAACGAAATTTTTTTTTTTTTTCAACGAAATCGAAGAAATTATAACGATGTAAAAATGTTCATACTAAATCCTATAAGTGATAAAACACTCAATCTACCAAACACAAATAATTCTAATTGCAGGAACTGTAGATGTTACAAGCTCAAATATTTCCTTCTCAAAACGCCAGCCGAACAAAATATGACATCTTAGATTTTTGCCTAAGAAATTAAATTTCAGTTCGTTGATATATTGACACAAACAATATGGCTATTGATATTTTGAAATACTATAACAAATATGTTATTCTTAGAATTAGAATTAGATTAAATAAAAGAAAATAATAAAGGAAATAAGTGCTGGTCACTGTTAAAGCCATTTATGTTGTAAACGTATTGCAAAATTTAAATTGATGAAAAAGGGCCCCAGAACAATCTAATGACCACTCAAGTCACGAACGAAAAGGTCCGCCATTTTTAAAAGGTTCGAAAACTTCTCAAAACTTAGAAGCGACCCGAGATCAAAGTAAATTGACAAACGATCGATAAAATCTCAGAATACGCGTAGATTTTTAAACGATTTCCTTGGCTTAGCAACAATTTGGACGAACGATCATAAAGTACATTCTGAGGATGGTTTCGTGAATTATAAAAATAAATGCTATCGATACTATCGAAGATAGATATTAATATCATTAAGTATACCTCTTAAATTGTTTTCCAATCAAAGAAAGAGGTATTTTTGACGATATTCAATTCACAACACAAAATTACTTTTACTTCATACCTAAAATTTGGTACAATTCAATTGTCTAGATTGTACATCTTCCTGTGAAAGCAGCCTTAAGACTATACAGGTTAGAATTCATGCAGTTCAAATTGCTAGCACTGTGTTTGTTATAAGCAAGTTTTGACAACTTTTTATTAAAAAAAAAATTTAAGTATTGTAAAGTATTAATTTGTAAAGTAGAAATATCTTGCATTATAAGGGTGTTTTACATACATAAATTTCACACAGACACTCGCCCAGATCCGAAACGTTTATCTGTTCATACAAATATTTGTCCCGGTTGGGAATCGAACGCTTTGGAATCGCCAAACAGCCATCTAGCTTGTCTCATGACTTCATCTCTTAAAAACGTCAATATTATGAACTTTATGCGCGAACTATACGATTGAATTGTACCAAATTTTTGGTAAGAAGAAAAAGTAGTTGGCGCAGTTGCTATTGACTTCGGCGTCGCAGGTCGTAGGTTCGATTCCCAACCTGGACAAATATTTGTATGAACTACAAATAATTGTTACGGATCTGGTCGTTTGTCCGTGTGACATTTGTGTACGTAAAACGACCTTATAACACAAGATAATTCTATCTTAAAATAAGGACAGCGTTTTATTTTTTAGGTAAAAATATTAAAAAAAAAGTATGCCCCGTCACATTTATTACTTGTGTTCTGACACAGTAGTGCGTACACTTTGTTGTTTAGCGGTAGAATAATTGTCACGGCTATGGTGCCAGGTTTGACGAACCTCGCAGAGTCCTCTTACTTGTAAATTTCTTTGAAAGTTACGTTTTACATTACCCTTCATGGAAATTTATTGATTGAGTCATTCGTGGGATAATCATTGTATTGTAAACTGTACTAATATTATTTACTATCAATATTATATATAGAGTATAATAAAATTACTATGTAAAAATAATTTCTGAGGAAGGCACTAATTTCACAAACCAAACCATTGAAATTAATAATAATATTATTATGTTCATCAATTTCACAAATGACAAGCTTTATAAAGATTGTCCACAGTTAAACTCAGTGACAAAACAGTCATACAAACAATATTTTATTTAAACATACGCTGTTGTGAAACAGGTATTCTTATATTTTTTATTTATCTATGTCTATTGTCATTTCTTTGAAAAAAGCAACAAATCTGAAGTGTTCTTCATGTGAATAACTTATCTAATCATCGAATTTTTCATTACTTTCCAGGTATTACCTAGATAGGTAATACCTAGAAAATTGGAAGATTCCAATTTTCTATAACTACCAAACTGCAAATTTCTCTGTAAATAGATAAAAACACAAGTTGAATCGTGCGGCAGCAAGATTAAATTCAAGATAATATTCCGTTCTTATTTCTTTCCGTTAAATCAACTTTCTTCTGATACAATAATAGAAGAAATAAATATGATTCATCGAAAACTATCAGAGCAACTTCTGCTAAGGGGAGGCCTAGCATGGCAATGAAATGAAATCGCCTCATACGGGCCTAAAACGAAGTTCTTATCTGATTTAGGGGAGACTATGTGGAATTTGTAAACTAGGTTAATAAGGGACTTTGCGAGGCCCCTTTTTCGTAAGCGGTTTGCCTCAACGTAAATCATTGCCTTTTGACAAATACTATACATTTTGTTTCCTACTTGCGTAGTGTCAAATAAAATAAAATCTTATAGATTGTAAGATTATACATTGGAGTTTTTGCAACTTGATTATTTCAGTTTTATTATACTATTCTGTTTCGGTTTATAGTGTTAATAGTAAATTAATACTGAAAGTGACATTACAATCCACACAAAATCCTCGAACGAACAAAGCTTAGATGTTTCTAATTTAACGATTATCATCTAAAGAAATCTAAAAAGAACTATTTTTTATTCAACAACAAAATTACCATCTGGCACGTATACGTTCAGGTAAAGGCAGTCCTCGGAAAATTCCTTTTTTCTCGGCTCCTCCAACTGCGTTTCTAGTAGCTTCATAAATAATTCGTCGTGTTTGTTTAAAGGGTTCTGTACATCCTCCTTCTTAGGGTCGCTCTGCATGCAATCCGGCGCGTATATCGTTGCGTTGCGCACGCCCTCCCATTGTGGTAAGTCAGCGTATTCCGGTGGCGTGAAGCGTCTAAAATCGACCGGAGGCTGCGCGTAGGGAATCCCGACGTACGCCGCCACTCTTTTCGTTCGGAACCTCGCTATGTACATCCCCGATATCGTCCCTTGGTTCGCCAAGCTAATTTGCTTCGGCTCTCTAGCTGATAGCGCTCCCGACGAGAAAAATATCAACGCGACCATGTGAATCATTTTGAAAATAGACCGTTCACTGTATACAAATGGATTTCGTCCGAATAGTGAAATCGTCCAAACTCAACGTTCGCGAGTCGACCGTCCGCGATCATTCGATTGTATGAGCATTTTAGTCGCGGTGTTTCCAGCCCGTTGAAGTATCGGGTGGTGGGTGTTCGGGCTCGAAGGTGGTGCGTTACTGTTTCTCGTGTAGACTTCGGCTCGTAAACAGTGGGGCTAGGCGTTGCTATGGCGACCGAGGAATTGCTTTTGTGACTTGTATTTGCTTAGAATGGACACTTTGAGAAATGATTGCGATTATAAAGGAAGGCGAAAAGTAAACACGGCCTCTTTGAATTGAGTGTTTAATAGCCGAAATAACTTTAAATCGTCTCAATGAATCCATTACCGAAAGTGTATTGTTTCGAAATGTGATAATAAAGTGGTAGTTTAGGTTCCGTTTTCTTCGAAAACATTTTCTTTGTCCAAGATATATTCACATGTACATTATAACACACATATAACAGAAACTCTTAGTAATATATGAAAAGTCTGCAGAAAAGAAAAATCTTACGTTGAGATAAGATATCTGCAGACTTGAAATAATTGGATCATGCATAATTTTATTTCAATGTTTATAAATTATATTATACAAATTACATGAGACAGAATTGTATTAAATTATGTATAATACAGATTGAGTGATGAGTCTGATAATCAAGCTCAAAACTTTCAGCAAACACTGCCTAAATCTAGTTATATTTAACTTTTGTATGTATATCTGACTAATATATATGCATGATATTTTGAATACTATTGATTAGCAACACGTGTAATGGAAAACTTTTACCTTAAAAATTCGAAAAAGGTATGAAAAAATTTACGGAAAATCTTCAATTTTTTATTTCAAGTAATGGGATGGAATGTTTTCGTTTGAATATGATATAATTCGTCGCCCCATCATGAACTTTTCGCTTTGTTTTACAAAAAAAAATCGTTTAGAAATATATATATTTAAATGAAATTAAACATGAAGTTATAATGTATATCTTCATGTGCACTATAATAAAATCACGGCTTTCAATATGTTTACCTTAAAACTCCAAAACAACTGAACAATTTTCACGAAGAACTGATTAAATGTGTCGTAAATAAATCAATATTATTTTATTTCCGTTTTATTCTAAATCACTGAGAAAAGTTCTCTTACTTTCGTCAGTTCTCAATGCATAATGCATTTTTTTATTTGTTTCGATAAAATTTACGGTGTACAAATAAAAAATTGATTTCAACTCTACGCATTCCTATGGCTAAAATAATAGGTAGTAAGCTTGCGACGCGGACTGATCGCGTGACTTTAAGCTCAGCTTTGGAGTCATTGCATTCGTTTTTGCCCTTTTTTTCGTTTCACTCCGCATCATCTCCTCCTATATAGGTCAATGCGACTATTGATTGACAATAGTTTTTTTTTTATATTCTATCGGAGTAATATCTCCTTAAATAATTTTTTAACTTATAATTTTTTTACGGTGGTAGAGCCACGCAGCTGTTGCCGCTGCTGAATGGGCCGGCTCGAACCGGATTAATACCACGACCTCACAGAAAATCGGCGTGAAGTGGAAGTGTTTT
>DWHO01002966.1:0-12593 GCA_018247575.1 Eurytides lysithous rurik
AGCTCCGCCAAAGCTGACATGGTGAAGGCTTCGTGCTATTAGTTACATGAAATTTAATAAATTATAATTGACTATTAGTAGCTTACATTACGATATGTTCACGATTATATAGAAAATGTGACGTTTGCTAAGTTTTTGTTATTTTTAAAACAGATGGATACTGCAAAAGGCAGGCATAAAAAAAAGTCTTAATCTTTTCCATATAATATGTTCTATAATCTTTTCTAAAATAATATCTTAAGCGTTGTAAGCCGTACGACCCACCGGTGGGCCTAGCCCACTTATCTATTTGGGCCAAGACGAAATCAGGAAATCGGTAACATTTTTCAACATGAGATTTTCATCCTAATGTTTATAAAATGCGGCATTTTGTATAGAAAATCAAATTGAACGAATTTCCGTATAGTTTTGGCGATAAAGAAAAATGTTTTCCTGGCCACTGGGTTTCCCTGGCCAGAACGGATCGGTACGAGAAGGCTCACCGGTGAGTCCCGTGGCCTATACGGAAATACTCGATTTTTCATATGGCGTTCAATTGGTTAAAACTAGTCGACAATTATTCCATTGTATGGTGAACGGTAATTTAGTTATACTAAATGATCAGTGAAGCCATTGACTTTTGCCTTATTATATATATGCACACGTACTAAGGTTAAACTAATTAAAACGTGTCGATTTAACACACCTGGTATAAAACTGACACTTCAAAGCTGTTAATTGTCGCCCAACTTTTGTAACTTGAAGATAACGTTCGGTATTAAAATTTAAATGCCAATCCATCATTGTACGTCAAGTATTAAAACTGTTAACTCGTTAATTGTGGAGTTGTTGACATGTTAACGTCGTAATTACGAGTTAATCTGCAAAAAAAATGCAACGTATCAAACCCAAACTCGATATCGCCATTCCGCCCCGTTCAGGTTGTCGCACCCCTCGTTTTTTTCCCCCGGCAGGTGCGACGGATGGTTAATATGGAGTTATTGGTTGACCGATTCGCGAATTTCACTACTTAATGATAATAATATTCTCATGTGGCGGTGTCACAGTTATCAATAAAGAACTAACGGCACATAGAAGATGGAGTAATAAGTAGAGGATACATCTTCGAACATGCTGAACAAACATTTAGCCGACCACGCGGCCCACAATTATATTTATGGATACAATTTCGTAACGAAGTTATTATTATAATAAAACGATTTTATTTTACAAATTTAAACTAATTGGCCTTGCACTGTGCTCACCACTCGGAGACGTAAGATAGATTATTCATATGCCCAGTAATTACGGTAATCCCCCCTATAACACGGTAGATTGGTTCCACGTTATATGAAAACGCGTTGTAAGAGTACCGTGTTGCTTACAGGGGGATTACTGGACGTTTAAACATTACCATTAAACACATAGTGTTAACACATTGCTTGGAGACACAATAACTAGAAATGTCGTAGTACTCCAGTCGCACGCAGACTCTAAATCGAACCGACCCATCTGGTTATGAGAGTAGGGAAAAAGTGATTGCATGTATGAGTGCTCAAACATTTGTGCACTATAGTATCTCCCGTGCAGATGATGGTATCTCATAGACATACCACCGTAGCCGACACGCATTATTATTGTTATTATCCCAATCCTTTGTCCTCATGAACTTTGTAATGTTTATTTAAGCAATAACTCCTTGAGTTAGAAAAATTCGAATCCTTTTTTACCATTTCTTATGAACTTGTAGTGTTTATTTTTGCAATTAATTATTGATTCGTTTAGTTAAGAATATTGTTTATGTCGTACGTCCCTTTCCACCTCTCCTTCATCGTATATGTACCACAATGTTTTAGATCGTAAGGCACTATTTCAATCTCTTAGAGTCAAGTTATAATTTCTATTTCATGTTTTTGTTAGTTACAACTTATAATAATTTAAGAAATTTTGTAATAAATAAGTACATATTATATACAAAATATTTTTCTTTAAAAAAAACAAATCTCTTGCTAACCACATAACACCCAATAATCACGTAGCATTGCCCATTAAATTTAAACACAGTGCTTGGCGGCACGATATCTGTAAATGCAGTGTTACCACTACACTACACCACTATTCACACCATAAATAATGTATGATGAATAATAAACAAGAGACAATTTAGTCCCAACTGCCAACAAAAACTGTATTTGGTTTGCATAGTGAAACGTCTAATTGCATGAAAGAAATCCAATTCGAGCGTAATATGGCAGTCAAAGCAATTCATTCAGCCATTGTAGTTCCTTATAAGTATGTTATAGGATACGGGCTTCCCTCGCTGGGGGAGGTATTGCCATAGCGACTCCCGATACAGGACTTTGAAACCGCAACACGATAATATTATTTCAAGCGATGTTCCCGTTTCGACCACTTGAATGGCGACTAGTTCACCACGTAAACATTGACGCATTTGTCAAGTGTTTGCAATTAAGTAAAGAACGCACAAGCTCTCACGCGGACATTAATTTTAATTTATGTCAGTTTTGCTGCAATTTAATATTGTTATGAACATAAATTTGCTTAAAATACGCTGCTCCAAGTGCTAACAGCTTGTATTAAGAAAGAATAGGAGTTCTCAAAGTGTTTTACAATTCTTTTTTTAAATGAACGTTTCCTGCACTAGGAAATAATATCCCAATTTCAGTGGTTTTCGTTAACATGAAGTTATGAAAAAAATTCATCTCTCGGACTCGGAACATCTTACTGAGATCGAAACTACAACGCGTTGCGTTATAGCAGTTGGCGAAACCACTTACCTCACTTCTCCATACTTACATTACATTACATATCCGTTCAACACTTAAGATAGTGTCGTTTCACAGTAAGGTTAGCGTGTTAAAAAACTGATGGCCATACTATTTATACGATTTTAATAATTATTATAGCTTTTTTTTTAAATAAATGAATAAAATAAAATAAATAAATAAATTTGAAATTACCATTGTAACAATGACCCTTGTTACAATTGTTACTAATGCCAATAGCCAACTTGCTAAATTGTAACAAATGACTTACTAGTTTTAAACAGAAATTAATTTACATGTTTTATTGCGATTTATTTGATATAAATTTGCCGCCATTCCGAAGTTTTAGACACGGTCTGTCCCATGACCATGGAGTCGGTAAAGTATGGTTGTAATTTATTAGTACTCGTGCCGAAAGCGGACATGGCGATATAGAGAAACGGGTGGTTGTTCGACAGAAAAGCGAGTGGTGTTTTCAAAAGGTGTTAGTTTCTTAATAAAATGTAGACGGTTACAAACATATCGCTCGACACGTCATATACATTAAAGATGCCCTTAAATGAAAGTGCAAAGCCTGCTCGTATATATTCAGTTTTAAAACTGGCACTGTAACCTTTAATATAAGGAACAGAATTTATTTCGTCGCCCTGTTACGTTATCGAAAGTTTTATGATGGCGATAATTTTTAAACTTTCGAATTTCGTTTTATTCACACGTGTGTTGAGAAAAAAACATTTTAAACTTTTCATTTAATTTGTTTACGATTACATACATTTTTATATCATCGTGAGATTTGCTGTTATTGTCAATAACTCGTAATTGAAATAAATAACGTCAAACGGGGTGAATGGACACAGATTCGAACTTTGGGTAAATTTATCACTAATTATGAATGATAATATTATATTGATTTCGGTATCAAAAGTTTAGTCTTGTTCTGGAGATTCTTAAGAACTTTACACTAAATCATGTAAAGCATCCACTTTTACATATTTCTTCAAATTATAGGTTGTCTCTATTTAAACACGAAACGGAGTTAATAGGGACGGTGATTGGTTTTATAGGGAAAAACCGTCAGGGCTGTCACAAATTTTTCGGTAAGATAAGTACTTTTTAGATAAAAAAAGGCGTAGTATTTTATGAACGTTTATTCTATATATTAAAATATATATTTTTAACACAGTAGAAACTACTCAGTTTGTCATATCACATATGAAAATCAGTTCTCTCTTTATATTAAAATCAGAATATTATTTAGTTAAACAAAAAAACATCCGCCTGAAATAATTAAATTATACAAGTAAAAAAGACTAAAAACAACAACAATAAAGATAAATATTATAAATGTCAAACTTTACTCACTACCTAATGTAAATAATTATATCTTCTCATCCATGAGATCATGTAATATGTCTGTTTCACTTCTATAAAACTTTGGCTTTTTACATACAATACTATCAGTTAAGCTTATCTTGTTTAATTTATTTATTTTGATCTTTGGTTTATTACTAGTTATAATTTCCTCTGATAGTATCTTGACTCTTTTAATAGGAGAGTCTGACTTCTTTTCTATTTGTCTTTTTTTCTTTTCAACATTTTCTTTGTTGGATTGCACCTCAATCTTCTCCTCCTCCTTTGTTGCAAAAGAACATAATTCCACTTCTTCGTTAATAGTGAAAAAGTTATCGAAAGCTACAGGCAGTGTATTCATATCCAAAACAATACTGTCATGGTTAAAATCCATTGTGTATTCGCTTTGTTTCATTGTGTAATCAAATAGCTGATTATTATTACTTAGTGGTGGAGCAAAAGGTTTCTTAAATATCGGTTTTGACTTTTCTGTTAAATTGGTCACGTTTATTTTTGTATTCTCTGCTTCGTTATCTTTTTTCATGTCACTCACTCTTTCTGTTTTTATTTTAGTTCTTTTTACAAGCGACGGTTTGTCGTTTTTTTTCCTTTTCCTTTTTGGATCTTTAATGTTTTACTTAAGGCTTTTTCATTTTCAGTTTCTGTGCTAAATTCATTATTACCAATATAAGTTCTTTCCTTTTGTTTTCGATATACTTTTTCTGTTATTTTCTTTTGTTTTATCTTCGTTAAATTACTATCAACTTTCTTGCTTTTGCTGGGGCCAGGTTCTTCCAATATGTTTAAATTATTATCCTGAATTTCTTCCGTATTACTCTCTTCATCACTTAATTCTTTTGTTTCATCAAGATCTTCTGATTCTTCTGTCGTTATTATATTTTCTACGCTTCTTCCTGGAATAATATCAATTATCTTTTTTCTGGTTGATGTTTTAAGGCTACCTGTGCCATATCTCATTTCTCTGAGCATAGAAAGAACTGTTTGATCAATTGCATCTTTGAAGTTTTCATTTCTAGCTTCTGGATTTATACTTGGCAATCTATCTAAAACCTTACTTCTATTCATGGGACTTATGCCGCACTTTTCGAACCCAGCTGTAATATTTTTTTGGACGTTGCATTCTATTTCTTTAATAAGCTTTTTAAGAAGCGATGGAAATATATTTTTGGGTATAGTAGCCTGCATCCTCCCGTCGGTCTTTTTCCAATTATAGAGTATGTTCCGCCAAGCAGTCTTCAGAGGCCTGAAGAAAGCAACGTCCAAGGGTTGGGTAAGGTGTGTAGAGTTTGCCGGTAAAAAAATGAACCGAATATTACGTTTTTCACATTCACTTATTATTTCTATTGAAAGGTGAGAGGCGAGATTATCACCTATAAGAATTTTTGTGCCAGTTTTATCTTCAAAATAGTTGAAAACGATAGTCCTCACCCAGTCTTCAAAAGTTATTCCATCAAACCAGCCAGAACTGGTGCTTTTATAACGACAACTTTTCGGCCCGTTTTGTCTCCATGTATCATAAACGTATTGTGCTTTATATACCACATATGGTGGCAGTAAGGTACCATTTGCAGCAGCAGCCATCATAATAGACGTTGACTCTTTTGTGTGATTCATTATTCTTTCTGGATACTTGACACTCCTTTTTACAAGAACTCTTTTTCTGCCTGGATCGTCAACCAAATTAGTTTCATCGTAATTGACAATATTACCTAAAGGAATTCCTTGTAGTGATACTTCTAATTCATCAAAATATGCCTTTATCACATCTGGGGAGACTGCTGCTCTTGAATTTTTTATATTTTGGCTTAATCTACTGGTAATTTTACTTTTATTTCGTTTTAAAAAGCATTTTATGTAATCAGGACCAGGCATATTGTTTTTGAATCTTTTTATTTCTACTCCTAAATTGTCTAAGTAACCCTTTATTAATAATCTAAAGTCTATTGTTTCAAGGGGATATCCCCATTCAGAACAAACATTTATATATTGTATGAGATATTCCTCTACATCTGGAGCTAAAGCTGTTTGACCACCTTGCTTTTTCATAATAAAAGTATTGTGTCTATGAAGGACTGATTTAGAGATCTTATATTTTTGCGCAATATCTATTAACGATTTATTAGTACTGTTGTACTCATTTAATGCTTGTTCTATGAGAAGCTCGTCATATTTTTTATAATTTTTTTCTCGACTTGGTTTGTATGTACGCGGCATTATCACGAAATCAGGAATCTAAAAAGAAATAAGCTAAATGAAATAAAGAACACAATAAAATCTTTACAAAATTAACACATTAAAACCTTCAACCCCTTACTAAATAAAAGTTGCGATCGATCTCCAAAACGGCGAATGATAACGCATCGAAATTCCACTTACTTGGATGACACACATATACATAAATGAATAGGCATAAATTTCAAACTTTGAACGCTTTTTGCGTCCGAGGCAACAAATTAAAAATGTTAATAATTATTAAGTATTAATAATAATAATTAAATACATGTTACATTTATGAAGTAATTTAAATGACCTATTCCCGATAGGTCATTTAAATTACTTCATAAATCAAGTGACAACCCTGTACCTATAGTCCCTTTACTATCTCTTGATATAGGTACTGCGTCGTGCCTATTTTTTAAATATCCAGTCCCTATTGACCCCCCAGTCGTACCGAAAAACGGACCTCCGACGCGTACGGATAAACCTCTTGGGAAGTTAATAAATTAGTAGTCATAATAAAATATAATTTTATGCGTTAAAAAGACTTTAAATTGTACTTTCATTATGAAATACGGATTCCAGAATAAACAAGATCCTCGCAGATTAATTACTTTACAATTACTCGCAATTAATTCTTTTGATACTAATTTTATCACAAAAACAATTGAACTCGATAAAATTAAAAACACTTCAATAGCAGGTAATTCACACAAGCAACTTCAGAATGTTGGTTTGACAATTTATTTCTTATATTACGTCAAATAATTGTTGCCAGTTCAAAAAGTAACTATTTTACCTTACATTCTTGACTTTTTATAGGCTATAGCTATTCGATTTTCAGAGTTATTATCCCGATTATTTCAATCTCGGTTTTTTCCCTATTCACCCCTTGATTCCTATTCACCCCGTTTGACGGTACTAAAATTAATGTAAATCACTCGAAAACATTAAACGGCTTAGGATTGAAGTCATTCACTCTACACCAGTGTATGCGTGCAAAAACAATTTGTAAGTTCGCTGAGCAGCACTTCTGCTATACTCCGTTTAAAAGTCAATCGATATAAGCGCCTGCTTTATTGGTACCCTTTAAGGCGGCCAAATGGAATTAATTTAACATTTAGTTAGTGGCAATTTAAAAGCGCGTTAGTGGACAAACCTGTCAGCCTGCAGCCGATACCAGACATGTGTCCAGGTTGCTCCGGGCACGCGACAAAGGCTAGAAAGGTCTAACGTCGTCGACCGAACGCACCTGCCGACTTACGTTAGTTTCTTTTTGTGCTGATGAACGCGTCGCCCAGTAGTAAAATATGTAAGTATTATAATAAACATGGATAAATTCGCCATGGAAAGGTCAGCTGTGAACGCCATTGCTAGGTTAAAAGCCGACGTAAACAAAAAACCGGGTTGAAAGTGGATTAGCGTCAGGTGAACCGCTAGATTTAAAAACAACCCCTAATTGACTTGAGTTCACTTTGTATACATTAGTATTTATCTATACCTATGTAGAAATGGTGTATATATCGTATGTTAGCTAAACACTTGAGAATGGCTAACGGAATGAAATTGATAACAGGCAAAAATATTATTAAACTTAAAAACTGTTGTATGTTTTATGACAATCTATTTTTAAAGTTCTTGAGATGCTTACAAATAACTGCAAGACTTCTGTTTCGTGAAATAATATCAAGTACATAAAAACTTGCCTATTACTTGGGTTCGCTGTAGAATGAAATGCTTTCTTTTTCTTCACGTTCATACTTCACTTGTAACAGAAGATAGATGGTGTTCTGCTTTATAACTTCAGCTCCTAAATATTCCAAGGTCAGAGACTGTTGTCCTATAATCAGTTGACTTCACTCACTGATCACAAAACTATATAAATGATTACTATATTACTCTTATCTGTATTTGGAGTTTACTTTTTCAATCGAATCGTTCTACCCATATGCTTGCATTTTTATAAAAAAATTATCACATAAGAATCCTAAGGAACATTTCGTTACAGTAAACTTACCATTTATTTAAACAATAATCCTTTCGCTCTATTTGGTCATGTGGCCGATAACGGAAAATTACACAGGTATTTTAAAGTTTATAAAATGCACTCGCAGCAGCGTTTAAATAAAAATGGAACATATTTACACGTATCCAAATCTGAGCATAACGCGTGCAAACACAAATGAATAACGCGTCCAAATTGCAGCGACCATTTCATAATAACTTAGCACTGTTTGCTTTAAAGCAATTCTATTTTCACCTTAATTGGGCGCCACGCGCGGTGTCTATTAAATTAATTGTACTGTGTCGTTGGCGACTAGCGATGTATTAAATAAAATGATGTGCCGAAGCGCCAACCGTCCGATACATTCAGTTTTATCGGACCAGCCCCATTAGCGATCTCTAGATAGGTTTATGTAACACCACCAGCTGCCCCAACATCGGCGTGTTAGTTAAACGTTACGGCCGATTAAGGCCGGCCGTTGTGTTCGCATTTTTTACATTATTATGATCGTTATGCAAAGTTATGATGGCTATCTGCCCGCCGCGTTAATTCTCTGTGTGGTCGGAGTTATTATGAAATTTATATGACGCTACGCGGAAGGGTGATCGGAGCGGCGGAGCGGTGTTTGTTTTGACAGTGCAGGGCGAACGTCGGGAGGTGTTAATACGCGTTAGTTTCGTGGAGTATTTTTAACGCACCTCTATCAGATGGAATGTGTAGCTGCGTGTTGTGTTTGTGCATGCGATCGTGTTGGACGATTTCCTAAAACTACCGGCACCACTAGGTCTGCGTGAAAATTAATATTTGCGTCTTTTCACGACAGATACAATTATTTCCCGAGTGGGATATGGTATTCCATCTATGTCGATCACAAATCTATCCAACAATATTTGATAAATATTTAAAATTACTCTTTTGTGAAGGATTATTTTTTATTTTAACAAAAAAGAATGTTTATCATGTTTGACCAATGTTTATCAACATTTTTGCTAGATTGACGACTAATATGAATCAGTCAATGGATATTGTAGAGTATAAATATCATTAGGTGTAGAGGAAATTTTAGAATATAATATTTAACCACTTGAGATACGAAACATTTTTATATACTTATCACTTTTATATACTTGTGATTTTATTTTATTTTTTTTAAACATAATTGATTTTTGGTAATTGTATTCTGGCTTCTTACCATTCTCTCACCATCTGGAGAGAGAATAAGTGGAGAATGGGTATTAAATACTTTTGTTCATGCCCATAAAGAGGGATTTACCCTCATAAAACGATAGGGGTTAAAAATTATTCTTTTAAATTTGTTCTTTTCATTTTCAATTTCTTTTTTTGCTGACTAAATAAACTAAAGAGGAATTATCAGGTATTAAAAGGTGCGTGTCTTAAGGCATTCATTTTAAATTTCGATTTATTTGATACATAGTCACCGAAACTTAACGGGACTGAAACTAAGTTTTTCCTATGATTGTATGTAAATTAGGTACTTGGTTACTTTGACGATAAGCAACAGCTACGACCTAAAAATGTATATAACATTTTGTGAAGCTGAGTTACGTTGTTATTT
Organism: Eurytides lysithous rurik; assembly: GCA_018247575.1. Lineage (NCBI taxonomy): Eukaryota > Metazoa > Arthropoda > Insecta > Lepidoptera > Papilionidae > Eurytides > Eurytides lysithous. The sequence continues at coordinate 9,935 of DWHO01002966.1, forward strand.
TAGATTGAAAAAACCGCTCGCTTTTATGCACTTTTGTTTTTTTTTTACGACATATTTCAAACATATAGTATATATAGCATAATACGTTAACACTTAAAAAAAAAGGTTCATGTTTCTCCATTATCTTTGGTTTTATAGGATAAATATAATAATGTTTATGAATTGTTGACATCTTGAAGAAAAATAATACTGTTTAAGGTGAAAATTTCTAATAACGTTTTCAGTAACACACACTATTTATTTTGTCTTACACTCACGCACACTAATTATCAAGTAAAAACTAAAGTTTTTTTTTATGTTCCCATAAACCACTCTGCAATGTAACAAGAGAAATATTCGTCGAAATGATATATATGTCGAATGTCGTAGAACCATCAATAAACGGGTCCAAAACCATTGAATTGAAACCATTGAACGGGTATAGAGAATCGGACCATTTGGACGTCAGATCGGTATTAATCTTGATTTAAAAAATTAAACGACATCTGCAGACTCACCAATAATACGATCCATGTACCGGAAAGACATACATTTCTACCCTACGTAGTGGGGGTTTGAAGTATCAACTGGTTACTACGACTCTGGCTTAATGTTACCGCCTCTACGACTGGTCTCTTTCCGGTCGTGTCAAATATCCGTCGTATCGGACTGTTAGAGTGAAAGAAAAGTCAGTACATCTTTGTCTGCGAATGCATCGTTGGTCGAAATCGGTCAAGAACATATTACCTTTATTAACCCAATGGCCTCAAAAGGTAGAAGATCTTTGTAATACATCAATAGTTGCCGCACATGAAACTCCACCATGCCACAGATGTAGCAGTTGTTCACGGTTGAAAAGCCGGTCTTACACAACCTCTCACACAAAAAAGAAAATCTTCTGTGAGGCCGCGTTCTTTTCCTATATGAGTTGGCCTATTTGTGAAGCTAAATCTCTTATGAACGATCTCATTTTTCTAAATTTTTTTGTAAATGGTAAGGCTACAGTCTCCCTGGGGAAATACAACAGCATTGCTAGTTATTTTACCGGAGAGCAGTAATTTGCAACTATTGCATTTTAGTTATAAGCCCATTGTTTTTAGAGGTATTATTAGGTTTAGAGGTACACAATTTCATGTCCCTCAGTGACGTGTAAGCCAAATATTGTGAGGCTATCTTGTTACTAAGTGTTATTTATTATTTAATTTAGAAGAAAAAAAAACTAAAATGTACATTTGAAAGGACAACGCTTCGTCATCGATCATCCAATCACAATAGTAATGAGAGGGTAGCTAGGGTTGGGGCGGGGGCAGCTGCGTCGCCGCGGGGGTGAGATGTCACTGTTGGCATTATGTCGGGGACAATGGAGATTTCTGATGAACCCGCGCCAACCCTCTTGGCCTTTGACAGAGGGCTGCGCTTTGACGACGTAAATATATATAATTAATCCGGTTGTTTTTGTTGTTAACTCTGATCGCGGGGTTGCTGTGAAAGACACTCCATCTCAGTCTTCTAATCGTAGTCGAGATTTCTTCATTTCATTTTGAACTGTCTCTAAAATTTACGTCGTGATCCTGACTAAAAAAACGAAAACTGATGAATTTAGATATACTTGCTTTGGGTCGCTATCGATTATACATGTTATGTAAAATAAATATGCGGCAGTATTCATAATTTCGATCACTAATTTGCATCTTTAATAAATAATGAATTCATTTAATGAGTAAACGGAAATTTTAATGTATTTATGCCGTCATATTGTGTTGATCTCAGATGTTCCAATCACCTTGATTGTAATTGATATTCATTATAGAGTCTCAAACGTAAGGTGGAAACAATTCATGATATAAAATCTTTATACGAAATTTTTTAACATTGTTTTTAAGTTTTGTAGTGATAATACATAATATTAAAATTGTAAAAACAGCAAAAAAAAAATCACAGGACGGGTGAACAACTTGTATCACGAATCTGAGATAAAATATTGGGTTTATTTACAATAGAACATAAGTAATAGAACATACATCTAATACATTTAGCCTAAATGTATTAGATGCTTCAAAGGTTTTATAAAAGTTAAAGTAACACTTCTGTTCTATTGTAAAGAAAGTGACAAATTTTGTGACAAAGTGCAGAAAAGTGACAAATTTTAAGTTAAAATTTGAAACTTAAAATTTGTTACTTTTCTAAGCCTTTCACATGACCATCGCGAAGTTTAATTTTCCACGACTATGTTACTCCATGAGCAAATGGTATGCTATAATAAAACAAAAAGAAAAACACATTTTTAACACCTGATGTTAGTTGAATAATGAACTAAATTCAATTTCCCTTTTATGTCTTGAAATGTCAAAGAGAAATGCTTCACGATTGGCTATTTGTCATCGTGTTGTCACAAAAACACGTATTTCCACTCTTCGCATTCTTTGTTGGAACAGGCTTGAAACGTAACTGCAAAGGTCAGTTACGTCGACGCAAGTCCATGCTAGTAATTCTTGACAAAAAAATGTGATCAAATCCTACTCTCTATTTCTTTCTTTTTTTAATTGAGACCAAATTTAACATCGTCGGATTTTCGTAAGAGCGGTTCTTAGAGAAATTTGTTAAATGACTTTGAAATCTTCCATGGAATACCGTATCCGAATTGTTTTTTTTTTTTCTAAAACATGAATAAGCTAGTAAC
>DWHO01002967.1:0-12592 GCA_018247575.1 Eurytides lysithous rurik
TTGACATTTTATTATAAAATAACCTACTAATTGTTATATTATTTCTGTACATGTTTTACTGTCGCTATAATTAATCAACCGCCATTAAATTAAATAACTTCTCAATATGTTTTTCAACTGATCATAATAACATCTCGAATATTTAAATAACAGCTCAAAAAATTAGTTCCCGTAAATAAATCAGATAAAGTGTGGGAAGGGATATGAATAATATACTTTATTTACTATTAACAGTTTAAAATCAAATCAAAAACCTTTTTATAATTATTTTTGATCAGTGTTTCGAAAATTATGTTTTTTCTATTTTATTAAATTATGTTATTTCTTTATTCTTACACTTTGTACTTTATTCTTAGTAGTATCTGGCATAGAATAAATTCTCTCTGTCTCTTTTAAATCTTTTATTAGAATTCCTTTGATGTTATAAATTCTGTCATCATATCTAAACCCACATATTGGTAGCAGGAATAAAATATTGTTATAACATACAGCAATATAAACGTTATGTAGTTCGAATAAATGAATCGTTATTCTCCGCGAATTGGAATGAGAACGTTATTTTTCAAATTTCGAACGCGCGATCATAATAAACGTCCGCATTCGCGGTCCACCGCTGGAAGTTGACGGTTAGCTCTCGCAAGTGGGCAGATTGTTATTTTAGAGGCGACTTCCGCCCGCGGTGCTACGCGCCTATCAATTCCACGGCAGCGTTGCTAATTTTAAAGCCGATCAGGGCTGCCATAAAACTGTTTATTGACGTGGTGAAAAGTGAGTTGAATTCACGGGGTCATATCGCGTACAATTATTTGTATAACGAATGAATTCAAACCGCGGTGAAGGGTAGCTTTTTAAAAACGTTTCGTCCTTTTTTAACCGAAGAAAGAGATTCTCAATTCGACTGTATTCTTTGTGTGTTACCTCATAACTTTTTACTGGGTGTACCGATTTTAATGATTCCTATTATATTATATTTGAAAGCTGGTGCTTGTCGTGCAGTCCCATATTAATTTTAGCGAGATTTGACGAGTAGTTTTTGAGTTCTCCCTAATTATGCGTATTTTTGTTGTAAGTGGTATATCGCAAGACTTTTTAGAAATTTAATTCTGATTGCACTTTGTACTGTGAACATGTGCTTAAAACTAATTAGGATTTATATGAAGTCGGTTAATACATTTTTTAAAAAAAATTAAATTTTTTATAAAGTTCTTCGTTCGTTTTGGTCCCATATGTTCTTTAAATCAAAGCAGTATATGTAATTCGCTGACACTAAGTGACCTGTTAGTTTTTGTTCACAAGTTTTCCCATTCAGCAAAAGAATAATAAATAACTTATTAACTTTAAATTATTTATTATTCCTTTGCTGAATCTTAGCTTGCTCTTTAGCCGTATCTTTGTTTATCACTTAAAGGTCACAAAGTTCCCATAACGTAAACACAAATTTTATGAACAGCTGAGCCGAAATAGAATAAAAAAAACAAGCGTCAAGTGAGAGCTGGACTCAAGAATTTGTTTCCGTGTCTTCAGCGCGTTATCATGGAATTTAAGAAAATAAAGTGTACCTTATATTGTCTATATCTCTTGACACGAACATACGTATGTAAAATGTTTTGAAAATGAGTGTTTGTTAAAAGTAAAAAGTGCATGTTTTTAATGTCTGATGTTAAATACAATTTACATACCAGTAGAAATCATTTTCACTTCTTCTCTTAAGAATACATGACATTTGACTTAGTAAACATGGGCATTTTATAAGGTCTTTTACCAAAAACTGAAAATAACCGTCCGTTCGTCTATCCCATATTTCTGTATTTTGGTACCACAGACAAGTATTGAAAAGAGGATATATCAAATTTAAGCTACGCCGTCAAAGTGTAAATTTGAAAGGGTTCCATGAGTTCCGTCAAATATATTTTGCTTTACCACTTTAGCATTTTTCATGATTTTAATATGTGTACATTTAAACTAAATATTATTTATTATTATTAATTATTGTTTAATATTATTATTTATTGCAATCCCTCATTCGGCCCGGAATGGTTTAGAGCGATTCTACACTGCCGATCTTTGAAGATTTCCGCCTTTCAGCGTCCTGGCAATCTATGCGACCCTGTTTCACTACTACTGGGTATCGGGAACTGGTCAGAACTAGTAGGTCAAGCGATCGTCCTTCTGCCATCGAAGTCACGCCGTTCACGCAAAGCACGCAATCATCTATTCACGCTTACACACATATAAATTGTAAATGAACGTAAATAAGCACGTAAACACAATAAACACGTTTCACCCTGAGTTGACGCGGTCGTGATAAATTTTGCCGTATAACAACTGTATTGCTTGCTTAAGTTAACACTTTAAAATCTAATTTCAACAAATTCTGTTGATTTGTTAATGTTCCGTCACATACTTACGGGTCGTTAAGTATGTTTGTATACTACAGTACACGTGCATATCTTAAACACTAGTGAAAGAGATACTAACCTGTAATTTTCTTTTAAATTAAAAGGCAGCTATGTATCTTTATAAATTTATTGATATTTCGACAACAACTCGCAGTCACTATTTCGATATCTACAACGCCAAAAAGCTAACAGCTTTACAGATTGCATCGCGTTTTATTTGAATTCAAACTCTCGAAGTTTCCAACACCTTAAAGTAAAGCGTTCACGGACACAGATACGGAATCATGGACGCGATAAAATTAAAAAGGTTTCGTTTCATCCAATGGCAGTACTACCATACAAGCCCAAAGCCCGGTTTGCCCTACTCAGGAGTAAAATTTATAAATCTTAATTAGCACACATATAATTCCCGAATAATTTATTTTTAAATTTAAGCGTTGCGGGAATTAAAATTTATAAATTTTACTCCTGATTTCATAATATATAGTGTTTACGTCAGTAAAAGAAATTTCTTTCCAGTATATAGATATATAAAGCTCCGTACAATTTAGCCCCCAACATCCTCATAGGTTTAACAGACCAATAAATAAATGTTCTATAATAAAATCCGTAATAATTACGTTATTAATAAATTATATTAAATTATAAATAATAATATAAATAGATAAAAAAATTCAATTTGACAGCATAACTTTTGTATAAGATCCAGCTGATACTTTAAAATGCATGTGACAGATCGGATAGCAGACGTTAAACCGGCTCCATAAGGATTCGTGAAGAAACAGATATACCTTGAAAACGGTATATATGCAATGCATTCGATGATTGTCCGTTCTAAAACTATTCTCTGCATACGATTCATTCATGTTCTTAGCTTACGACGTTAAGAACATGCTGAAAAACGTAACGGCTTAGCTCTTCAAAGGGTACGGCGATGTTCCCCGCATATGCGAGGGTAAATTATTTACGTCGGCAAAGTTTGAAAGATTAAGTAAACGGTCATTGAAAACAGAAGGAGCGGCGTTTCAAAGGGATATAAATAAGTTGGCGCAGTGCTGGGACTGGGCTGTCTGTGCTACCAGTGTGTACTAATTAGGTACTTTTCCCTTGTATTAAAAATACGTATAAACTCACAACCCTATAATAGTTAAAGTGTGTAAGAGATCACTTATAAAGGCAAATAACATAGGCCTTAGTTTTAATCTTTTCACATATTAACAGGGTCCTGTACATTTAAAGGAGCTAAGAAATATTAATATGCATATAATACACTTATCCATCAGTTGGAAGATGGTCAGGTGTTAGCCAGCCTGTAAAACAAATCACTGTCTCGTAAGTGCACCAGGGCTAGTGTTAGTTTAGAAAGTTCGTAAAACGTTTGCATACGAAAATCCACAAAAATTGTATGTCCGTTTCTAATACGCACCTAGTTTTATAACTGTTTCGAATTTAGCATTTTAAATAACCTAAAAACGGAAACTTCAGCCGATGTAGGTAAGTAAACATCATGTTTAAACGACGTAAAATTATTTTATCACTTGCATTGACAAGATTTGAGGAACTATCTCAAATCTTGTCGGAACTTTAACATCAAGTATTATGCTTAAATTCATATAAATGCTTACACTGTAAAAATTCATAAAATCACGCACCACGCAAGTTGTAAATATTTCGCCACAACGTTGGCCGGCGTGATAAGTCAACGGCGACTAAATCTAAGCATAGAATATGTTCCACGCGTCGCCATCCCGGCAGCGAGGCGGCCGGAGAACCAGTTTCATTTAATCATCATAATTGCGTCCTCCGTTAAGCCTATCCCGTCAGAGCGGCGAAGAGAGAGCACACTCGCGCCATGTGATACTTCGCCCCTCCGCCGTCCAAAAAATTCTGCCAGTGTCAAGTCACTGGAAATACTTAAAAAAAATTACTAAACGTACATAATGAAATATAATTAATAACGTTAAAATCATTTCGTTACTCAACGTTTGTAGCCACTGACGTGGACCACAAACATGACACAGTACACGCCTTTTACTGTGTGTTACGAACCAAGGTTTTAGACATGGACGCTGCATCGAAGGTAGTATCATATTATCGTCTCTATCGAACGCACTATAAATTTCGTGGTAGCAGAACGCAATTATTGCTATTCGATTTCTATGAGGCCCAATAAACATAATTCTGATATTATCAGTTAACTCGGTAAACATACACGGCAACGCAAATTGGTTAAGTACACATAACTTGCGTATTGTACTGCCAATGCGGTCGGTAAACTAATTCAACATGTATTATATTTCATTAGAGCTCATTTTGCCTATTGTGCTGTTTTAATAAATGCAACCGAGTCAGACTTAACGGCTGACAGGACTCTAGCAAATAACTTTATTACATCGACAGGAGATACCGTGTATTAAATATATAGGTGTTTGTACCATTTTCTATTTAAAGTTTGAGATAAGTTTTAACACGCCACGCTCCATCTCCTACTATTTCTGGGTTCGATTATTACTATCATTGCCCTTGGTTTACTGTTTGGCGACCGAAAAAAGAACGTGAAAAAAATGACGCACGTCAAAAATATATAATCTTTAGAAGACGTGACCTTGTGTAAATAATGTAAATTGTAGATATCCCGCTTCGTTCCCTAAATTCGCATGTTATTCTCATTCAATATACGTTATGCGGTACCGCGCTACGTCGATAACATGACACAATATGTTATCTGTGTCTACGCGGCAACGAAAAAAAAAACGTTCGGTCAACATCCACCAAGGCCACACCGGGAACTCTCGGATTCAACAAACGGAAACTTTGTTTAAAAAATCTATGTATATACAATTTTTCAGACTCATATTGACAACGAGAGTTAGGCAATGTCAAATAAGTTACCGGGGACATTTTAAGGGTATATGCTACTTTAGATTTTACGAATCGATAACGCAATATCTACCGACTTGTCCACTAATATTGGCACTTAAAATATTTGCTTTTGGTGCGTTGGTATTAAAAACAATGTATGTGGTACGAAGAATTATTCAAAATTATGTGTACTTTTGATTATGACAGGCCATGCTGCAGGTTTCGGCAGGCCTGATAAAACGAAATAGTTAATTTTTTATTTCGAAATTTTTTTAACGATGTCAAAATTATATTTCCATTTTTTTTATTCAATTTCACAAGGATAAGTAAAACTATTAAACGGAGAAATGCAGCCAGAATTCTTGATACCAATTGTCTCGCCTCGCATAAAAGATTCTTAGGTTATAATTAGTGTAATGATAATATGTTTTGTAAATAGTAGTTGTAAATAAAATATTGTTTATTAAAAAAGAGTATGAAACATTCATTTTTAGTTAATTACTTTATGTTTTGGTTCATTATTAGATTTCAATATAATTATAAAATAAATTGTTTTATTAGAAATTTTTTATATACTTATGCCAATTTTAGGTTATTTTCCTAATTACATATAAAACGAAAGGAATCATCGGTTTAAACTTTTATGCAAAATTTTTCATGTTTATGAAATATAATCATTATCTATTTACTAAATTTGTCTGGAAAAGTTACAATAAAATACATTTATATTTAAATTCATGTATTTTGTTGCATTTACATGAAAATCTTTTACCAATAATATAAAGAAAAACAAATGGTGTTTAATTTAAAATTTAACATTTATGTCGTATTAAAAAAAAATAAACAACAAACAGAAACAAAATATGAAAACGAAATATACTAAATCGTAAAAAATTTCAGATAGGTACTTAACCAAAGCAAATATTGTAAGCATCAATGATGCGATACAAACCCTTATTAATGTATACCTAATAGTTAAATCTATGAATTAAATTAAAAAAAAAGAAAAAACAAGTTTAATTTATAGCACAAAATAAAATTTGTTTTTGTCGAACCTAAGTTTTCCACATTATGTTATGGAGATTAATTAGACTTATGTCCGGGACTCCGACACAGATGTGTGACGTCACGTGGTCTCGATGATTCCCGAAGCCTGTATCTGGTAAGGGTAAGACGTCGCGGCTGGTAAACAGGAAGTGTGGACCGTGTGAGCGTGTTGGCACCTCTTCAATAACCACGTGCTTGTCGCAAGCATTCGACGCGATACCACAAAGTCCTATTGGCCGTTGTGACTAAGCAACACCAATTTATTGACAGCAGTTTAAGGAAAACACTCTTTGAAGAAAATTCGAGCTCATTAGTATAGGCTAATGAGCCTACGAGGTACTCATCATCGGTTTTTTAACGTAGAATGTATTCGTAGTTTATTCGATCACTAATGTAAATGGAAAATTGCCAATGTAAATTCGTTTAAAGTTTGAGTATTTACGACTTTTTAGGTTAGCTTGTTAGTAAAAGCAGTAATCTAACCTTGATTACACAACCTATTTTGTTGTAAACGTGCAAGTATTGTCATAGAGATTTGGTTAGATAAAAATAGAAATATAAAGGCAATTTTAATAAATATTTTGAGAAATGATGTGTGTGTGTGTGTGTGTGTGGTTATATGAAGTTCAATATGATTACTGAGTACAAAATCTATTTGAAAAATTCAAACTCAAATTTTGTAATTATTTTTGTAGTATGATAATTATGTACAGCAAACATTTGAATATATATAGGCAGTGTAATCTGACTCTATTTATTCAAATTTTTGCCGTTGACCGGTGAACTCTATACCGGATATTCGAGTAATGGTCCACATGTGAGCCGGCCTTTTCCCTCCATCGAAAAAAGCGTCACAAAAAAGCGCACGCCGCCCCACCACATGCCAGCCCGCGGACAAAAGGCACGCACGAATATGCGCTACAGATGTGCTAGTTTAGGGTTGCCAACCGAACATTTGTAAAGGCAATATTGGCGGTTCAAGCAGAACTCCTTTGGACGTGTAGAATATTATCAATTGTTTGACTTATTAAGATATTAGTATATTAGCATTATAGTACATTGTATCAATTGTACTTGATTTTTAAAATACATTGTGCGAACCTAATACTAACCAAGTGAATAAAGAAACCGAAAGAAATTTCTAACCTATATTTTTAATACACTTAACAAAGTTAAGAGAGAGAAGATTAATGCACGTAATCTAATAGCGGATATGTATACAACGGTTTGATTAGTAGGTAATAACGAGCTGCGGAGGAAATTAAATAATAAAGGAAGCGTTGTAAAAGCATAACGGATATGGCAATAACCGTTGAGCCTATGGCGTAAATCATGTGGCAAGCCACTGACAACATGTGCGAACAAAAAAGCAAATACTGAACCGTCTAATTGGACCATGTTGAAAGAAATAATATTTTATTACGTCTTAATTGTACTATATATATTGTGTTTCCGATACAGTTAAAATGTAATGTACGTTTATTTTGTTTATAATAATTTATGGTATTTTAGTCGGCCAATATCGATGAAGTTTCAACTTTTATTACTCTGTCCATTTATAATTTGTTTTCGAAAAATATGTATGTAATAATAATGTAATCTCTCTGTCCCTTTGTTTAACGTAGTATGAGTGGCATGACGCATTTTAATTCAGCCTATCACATAAGGCTGCGTACCGGAACATGTGAGGTAAACTTTTGCTCGGATATTATGTCTGAAATTGTTGTATGTTGATGTTTGAATATAAGAACTGTGATACATATTTTATAATCTTGTGTTAATGCAAACTTTATACGTTGTCAAACAATTTAAAATATCCGATTTTTAAAACAAAATTATATACGATAAAACCTGTATATATTTTTTTACATTAATATTAAGTTGTTAAGTAAGAACGTCGTACTACTATATGTATGATATAACCTTAATATAAACCTTTGTTCAAATTTAGTACTCTACATAATACACAGTTGTACTGAAATATACAAATAAACATATGAGAAAAACAGGTGCGGTTAGTTCACAGCGCGCATATAATAAATCGACGTAGCAATATGCGTTGCATTGCGTACATTACGGTTTCCCTGAATCAGTTGCAGATAATGAGTTTGTGTCAATTTGTCAAATACAATGATCGTTTATGAATGAATTAATGAATGACAGTTCGGCCATGTTGTTTGTTTACGCGTGGCCGGCGCATCGCGCGATCGGCTCGGGTCGGGCGCGGCCGCCGGTGCTCGCCGCCTCGAAATAGCACGCACTAACATCGAAGAGTGCGGTCGACGACCCTGCGCCCTGCCACACCGAAATATTGAAACTCACTACTTCCATTCGAACCTACACTACACCAGCGATAGGGGTGCGGATGTTAACGTTAATCTTAATTTGAAATGATAAAAAAGTTTTTATTATTAGTAAACCGGTCTTGATTTGCTTTCCATTATTTGCAACGCAACTTGAGTGTTCTTTTCAATTCTTATATCTATATATTACATTAAGTAAAAATAAAGATTGTGGTTTTTTTTTAATTCGTCATAATAACTAATATCATAGAATACTAGTAAAAATGACGTGACTAAATTAAGATACGGGATTATTCTAACATCTTAGCGAACTATGTAATCAAATTTAAACGCCATCTATAGACGTGTTGTGTTAAGAGCTGATTAGATATTAGATTTATTGATGAATAAAATAATATGCTATGTTATGTACAGTGAACTCAAATACTGAATTTTATGAGGAAGCAACGAATGTCGTGTATTTAATGATCACAATACACATTGTTTCACAATTTCCCTACAGTTCGCTTCTATTTACGTGCTCATATCAGTTATTTTGTGATAAGTGAAAACAAAATAAATATAAGTTAGATAATAATAAAGGCTTTATACGTACGATACGCTACAGTAAACAAGGTTAAAAATTTGCGTTAATATTTGAAATGCTACTTTAGAACTTGAACCAGTAGAGGGCGCGCAAATAAAAATTCCCCGCGTATAACGAAAAAAAACAGAAATAATGTAAATCGGCAAAAACGTATGCAGTTGAAAAATTACTTGGTAATTGCATTGATATTTTTAATATTAAATCAACGTAGTTTTCACGCTCATTTAATATTTACTGGAAATGGGAAGTCTCTTTATAATGATTGTACCAAACAAAAAACCTTTTTGTTATTTTTTTCTGATAGATGGAATAAGTCGTGGGGGCGCTCCCACGGCATCATAATCCCACACCTACCTAATGTATACTAAATGTTTCCCTATACAGAGAATGTGGTACCGCCCACCATCACAAACAAGCTGCACACGCAATCGTATTAATTTCAAGTTAATAAGATGTCAATATTAAGCCATATGCTAAACAGCTTAAATATTTTTAATTGTTAAATATTGTAAAAAATAGTAAAAATGACTCTCCGAACTATTAAAAGCTCTTAACTAGTAAAATAATTTCATTAGCATTGTTAAAAAAGGAATGTTCAAGTTTTAATGGTTAAGACATAATCATTTCTTGTATAAATGGCCATGTAAGTATTATAACCTATGAAGCACAAATTACTTAAACTAGGTATCTAGAACATTCCTTAGTGCTGCCCTTAATAATAAAATTAATGCTACATAAATTCATAAACAAGGGTTTTACTTCCTAACGTTCTTTTAAAAAAAGTCGGAATTATCGATTTAAAGATTATTTACATAAACTGTAATTACATTACAGTTTGTATAAACAAATGTAGCAAAGATATATTATCAGTAGACGCATTATATTTCATTAAAACATTTTACTTAACTTTGTACTACTTTTTTTTTCTAGAAAAAATATATTTATTGTATATTTGCTAATTTCCGTAAGTATTGAATCAAGGCAAGCGCATTTAGCACGCAAAAAAACCACAATCTACAAACAAGAACACCACTAATGCAATAAAGTACAATTTAATAATGACAGATATAATACGCGTTTAGAAGCCGAAACGTGGGAGGGAGGTTGGTGTTGCGCCTACGTACCGATCTTAGAGTCGTACCAGACTCGGCGTTTCTTTCGCAACGCAACGGGCCCTACCCCGCGTACCAAATGTCGAACCCACGACAGCCGTGGGCAGGTGGAAAGCGGACCGGAGTACAATGAGAGAGTAATATGTGAATTATGCAACTATTTCGTATGCTTTTTCAAATAAGGTGCTGTTGGGTGGTATCGTCCGGCTCTTTGCAGTTATACAGTATTGATATTGGTTGATCGATTCAAGTTACAAGTGCTGGAAATTTGTAAAGAAATTACTTTTAAAACGAATGGAATGAAGACTGTTTCGAAGAATTTCATCGTGCTTCAATATTAAACTTAAATTTGAGATGGGTTTTGATAAGACACTACAGCAAAGATAATATTATCATAAAATTATGGCTGAGGGCAAACAATCAACGTACATACGTAATTCCTGAACAATTTATTTTTAAATTTGAGCGTTGCGAGAATTATGTGCTAATTAAGATTTATAAATTTTACTCCTTAGTAGGGCAAACCGGGCTTTTGAGCTTGTACGGTAGTACTGCCACTGTATAAATATACCTACAACATATGTATGCATGTTGATTATAACGATATTGGGGTCCATTTTAGATGGGATTTATTTTCGTCCTTCGTTAGACCACTCAGTCCGCCTACCAGCCGATCGGAGGCAGCGGATCTTGTAATTTAAGGAATACGAATCGACATTTTATTTACCTGTGTTACCTTTGCTGCGTGAGCCGGCCATAAGTAGGTGATGCGGCCCACGCGTGAAATTCGGATATAGTATGTATGTCACGGGTGACACAACTTTTATGGAAGATCAGCCGGTTCAGTGCCAAGTGCCAAATAAGCAGCCGATTCACCAAAGCTTTATGAAAGTATTGTTTTGTCGATTGCAATTTAATTTGTAATGGAGTTGCTATTCTTTAAGGAGGTAGCCATTGGCTATTTCGCTTGCAAGCAAAATCATCCTTGCCCTTGCTATATATGAGAGCGAAAATATGCTTGTAGTTTAACCTGTCTGAGAGGAACTGAACGTTGATTTTTTTGTATACATAGAGGTTTATTGGCAGGAAGTGACCGTATGTAATACGGTGCAACCATACTATCCAAAGACCAGGAGAATAAACCAAACTAGAATAATTTTTTTCAATATTTGATTCGTCCATTTTAAAATACGACATTAACTTTGTGAAAGAAGAATACAGTTAGATTTTTAACTTGAGTTGAAATTTTCCGGGTCATCACTCTGATTACCCAAATAGGGAATTGTAGCTCTAATCTTTCACGGTTTATGAACATCAACAAAACTGATAATGTGCATATACTAACTTGTATAACTTATCTGTTGAATTTATTGGACTCGGTACCACCAACAGGCAGATGAATGGCCTAGATCGAGCGTACCTACAAATCTAGGGCAATCGCATCGCTCGTGATACGATGCGGCTATCATGAAGCGACACGCATCTGGAGTAGTCAGGATGAAACGGACGACAAGGCCCAATGTCGTATTCGTTAGCATGCTAAATCACAATCCTTTGACGTTCACGCCAATGGATTAAGTGTACACAAATTCGAACCTTAATGAATTTATTGCAGACACATGTTACTTTTTTGTGACCTTATGGTGACAATAGCCTGTTTATACGTTTAGTAATTATTTCAAATAAATATGGGATGAGCAAAAGTCAAAAAGAGCAGGGCGAAAGTCAGATGTAAGGTGCCAATTTTTTTTTATGCGCAATAAGATGGATGTGCCCAGTAATTCGTATGCCCAATGTTAAGCGAAATAAAAACTGACGTAGCGGCACCCATTTTTTGAAAAGCGTAAAAAAGCTCGACTCTGCTGTTGTCACCATAAAATATGGCGTCATGGTACTGTCGATGTGTTGGCAATATTGCCCTTGACTATATTGCACTACTGCATGGCGATAGAATACCCGGCAACGCAGTGGTGCCATCCCAAGAGCACTAAAATGCACTAAAGTAAAACTTTAAATGCATCAAAAATTGTGTTTTTATACTGCACAGTTGAAAGATAGTTACTATTTTATTGGCTAAATTATTCAAATATATGCGTAGTAATATCTGTAAGCATTGTATGCTTTGCTCTCCGCAGGATTCGAATCCATGACCTCTGTTTTGCTGGACCTCTTATCTTATCTTATCTGGACTGACGTTGATGCTTTTGACCCCACGTCCTGCGGGGTCACGCACGAGGACATGCGTGTTGTGTCAAAATTTTAACTTATAAAATTAAAATTAAT
>DWHO01002968.1:0-12590 GCA_018247575.1 Eurytides lysithous rurik
TTGCCATAGTACAGGCTCTGCCTAGTTTGGGATCAGATGGCAATGTGTGAGATGTCCCGTGATATTATTATTATTATTATTGTATAGCACAGATTCACACCTTTTGCCCCTGATATTATTAAGTGATCAGATATCATGTCAATAAAATCAGTAATTTTTTTTTACAAAAGTACTCTTATTCAGTCTGCTTGGAGAAGCGACTTAGCATTTTTTATATTCTGCCGCCAAGAGAGGTTCTCTCTTCTCTACGCTCATTAGAGATGAAAGAGACAAACTCATTTAATATCACTAAAGTCAAAACGGTAACCTAAGATATTTAAAGTTGGTCAACACTTAAACCTAGCCCTTAAAGGGACTTACCCTTTAAGGGAATTAAATATTTCCAATTTAATTTAAAGAAGTTATGAATACCTTAAAATTTATTAGATTATTATTGTTTATTACAACAGACAGCAAGCTTATTAACGATATTATGTGGTGTGGTATTATTATAATATTCTAAGTTATAGATTCATAACAAGTCATTTATTGGAATACTGCATAGTAAGGTTAAATAAACTTCTTTGTCTACTGATTGAAAAATTAAAAACTTTTTTGTTGACAAAAAAGTTAAGAAAATTAAATTTATTTTTTATTACTTTTAAAATCAATTTTTCGTCGAAACTAAGAAATATCTGATCATATTGCTTTTCTTTATTCATTTCGCTTACATTGCAAAATCAGCTTTTAGTAAAATTATTTAAATTCATTTTTGATAAAAATTTGTTTCCTTGTGTATTCAATACATTTACATTCACATTTATTCAACAAAGTGAATAATTTCATATACAAATACACAAGACAGTTCATCACGAATAGTATTTCTTTCCCAAGGATCGTGACGACCATGAAATACGACGCCGTAGCCGCCGCTACGATCTTGACAGTACGAGTTGAACGACACCACTCGTGCTGGCTAGGTCGTAGCGGGTCTACGAAGATATTGTAGTGCCGTAGCAGTTACGTAGATGCACATAACTAAATGGATTGATAATGTAGGAGCATTACTTAAAATGTAGATTATCGTAACAAAGTTTGGGCACAGATTTACTATTAATATAAGCTTATTCAAGAATAATTTGAAATTATGTAATCGAACAAATTTAATGAATTATTTGTTGAATTGACACGACAACTTTAGCTAGTAATGATATTTTGGATGTTTCACATCACTGAAGAGACACGCCAACGGCGACGCTCTATTTTGTCTCGATATTGTAAATAACAATAGCGATTGGCGCCTTTATCGTAGATATTTTATCGACAAAGCCCACAGAACCGCTAGAGTCGCTAATGGAGAATAGTGGCGTGGAGTCACGGGAATAAATGTTTAAATAATTTTTACATAATATAATGATTGTTTGCGTTATATGGTAATAAGTAATTACTCTAAAATATATTACACCTTTACACATAAATGGTATAGATAGACATAACCAACTCCGCAAGTTTCATCGACGTAATAATAAATATACAGATAGATTTTGTCTAGTGATGAGGGAAATCAATCACTATTAATATAGTATTCTACAACAAATTCTTGTTAAAATACGAAGCAAAATCCAATTAAAGTAACATTTTATTAAAGTTGTGTTTATTGATAAATTTTAATAACAACTCGTACAATGTTTTCTTGTATCTACATGAATATACAGACTTATATAACAACTAAAAACTGCATCCATCAAATACAACAGACCAAACAAATCTACATTATACCTATGGGCGTGGCCATAAAAACCTTAACCATCATAACAGACATCACAAATCCTTGATAGAGGACACAAGTTACTTTCAAACATATTTCTATCTATACTGGGACGATGAATACCAAAGAGTATTAAAAACGTCAGGACATAATTTAAAAACATAATACAAAACGTAATTAATAACTTAATTTGAAAAAAAAAACAATTTAATTTTACAAAAAAAAAATTGAAAACAAATAATTACCCGAGGTGTTTATATGTGGGCGGCGCGTATGCTTTGTATGCTTTTATATATTATAAATGCAATAAGTACAACATAAGTTATAAAAATGTTTGTATCGTACTTTCAACAAATTAAGAGCAATTAAATCTGTAAAGCAAATAATTCAATACGAGTAGATCGCAATCTCATTTTAATTAAGTTTTCACCAGTAAAACATTTCAGAATATTGAGAACCGATCACATTGGAAATCAAATCACAAAAAAACCCAATGTCGAACTCCGGAGTGCTACAGACGTCGATAATGGCACAAAAAAAAAACAGTCTCGGCCGCATTACCAATTTGCATTGGTCCCGCATTTAATCCCCGCTGCGAAGTTCCAAACTCAAATTCCATTACACGATAAAGTACTACTTCCTTTAAAAGCGGAAAGGAAGAAGCCGCGGCGTGATTGGTCGGCTCACCGCGCTCTGATTGGCCCACTCAGGACCCCGCCTCCCTGGAGGGTATAAAAATCGATGCGCGTCACCCGCAAGCTCTTTCACTCGCGGCGCGTCCGCCCGACACTCCGCTCTTCTCGCTAATAATGGCGTTTGTGCTTTTCTTTTATGCTATAAAGTGTTTACTTGTATCCCTTGTTCGTGGAAACGACACGGGTGCCTTTTGTTGGCTGAACAGACGGGGAGGTAGCCTCGGACGCGTTTAAAAGCGTCTCGGAGCTATCTTTTCACTTATCTCCCAGGTTTCAGTGTAGCGACTAACGACAATTTTTCTAGTCTTGAGAGCTTTTGACGCTTAAACGTCGCTGTGTCGCTGTAATGGTCGTTTTTTGAGCGAACACATTTACGCCTTACACTTTCATTTATACTACGGTATTTTTTTCTTTTTTCTCAATATTAAACAAATGTAGCTATTGGCAGCTTTCGATTTTCTATTACTATTGATTCAATAAGCGTATACGTAAGCGTCATGGGAAAATTGATGCATGCCAAATCACCAATATTTCTATTAGGAAAAATCAAATAGGAATATGTAATGTTAATGTTACATAACACATGAACACTATTTTACCTAGTCCTCATTGTATCTATCAGTTATTTTAATTTGCTGAGAAATCATATGTACTAAAGCGCTTCTTTGATACATGATCTTTATATTATTCTTTTTGCTTTAGCCGAAAACATTGGTATCAATAAATTCCAAAGTATTGTAACCCACCTCATATTTTCCTACCACCACTCCCCACACTATCGATCACTATGTCCTGCCAATGCTATTAATTGCGGTATTATTTTTGTCATTTCTTCAATTTTCCGTAATAAAAATCCATATCTTTATCAAAGGTCAAGAAGAAACCAACACATGTAACTAATATTAAGGGGGATGCATCCAGCGAAGGCGAAGCAGGCGAATGATTCGGTAAAATTTCATAAAACATGACAATGACACGAACCATATCGGATGTATCGATAAGTCTTCACCTACGAATTTATTAAAATCATCGATTTTTTACTTTTTTTTTCAACTGCTTTATGCACTAAAGAATAATATCGATGCATCCAATTCGTGGAAACTAGCATTACCACGGATTCGGCGATCCGATGAAGCTTTATAAAGCCGCATAGGCTAAAAGCATCAACGTCAGTCCACATAAGATAACATCGATGTCATATGATTTTCGTAAATATGAAATCACGGACAAAAAAACCAAAACCAAAGCACACCCAGCCTTTTAACAACTATCAATGGATCACGTTGAAGTTGTAATATGGCAGGCCATTCTTGAAATCACTATTCATACCCTAAACCATCGATGTAAATGAAGGTATTGCTAACAAGAAAATGGATTATAGGCTATTTTACGATTTCGAGTCTCAACCACTATTTAGGTCCAGCATCATAGTAGCATCACGTAGCATCAAAGTTCAAAGCATTTCAATCACCATAAAGTAATTAAATAAAAAAAGTAAAGTCTACGTCTACGTCTACGTAAGTAAGTAAAAGTAAAGTAGTCTCAGACGTCAAATTTAACGTTTACAAAAAATATAAACTGTGCTAATGAGAAGCGTTACACTATCGTTTGAAGCTCTGAATAGAAACATATCTGGGAAAGTTGCTCTGTTAAAAGGCTACAAAAGTAATTTTTAATTCAACATTCTCCAATATAAACACTCCTTACTCAATGACGTATAAAAAGGGATATAAAACCCGAGGCGTTTTAAAAGTATAGAAAAACCACAGCACATATCGAGTTACTTAAACGGATAAGTACGTAGATGGTTCCCCCAAACAAGTCAAGTACATAACTCGAGAGTCTTAAGTGTATGCCACAATTTCGTAAGCGACGTGGGCAGCGGGTGTTTATCGCCGAAAATTTTGCAGAATTTATAAATTCATAAACAATGCTAAAACATACTACTAGAGTTCCCCAAAAAACCTCATACATTTGGACTGATAACATATAAAGCAACCAATTATAAAAAAAAATCGATATTGCAAACTAAAACCTCAAATTTACTCCACTTTCGTCGATCCGCGTAGGCTCCGGTTTTCAAATAGTTTTGATTATTGTTAATCACGAATCACGTATTATATTAATTTTAAACGTTTAATTTAACATTTTTACAAAAGAAAAAAATTCCTATTTTTGCTACTACTACTAAAGCAATATATGTATATCGATAATGTGAAATGTTTTGAAATTAATTATTAGTGATATAATTAGTAATGATAACTTCATTAATTACAGACGCATTACAATGTCGTTCCTGTGACCTTTTTTTTTTATAAACGCAGCTCTTATTGTTAGTCAGAAATGTCTTGTGTTATATGAGCGTTTTACATACATATATCTTACGCGGACAAACACCCAGATCTGAAACAAATATTTGGGAATCGAACCCACAACCTACGACACCGAAGCCAATACCTTAGCAACTGCGCCAAACGGACATCAAAAAATTTATTTTATAAAATTTATTCGATGCAATATTAATCATTTAACTATCCGCTATCTCCTATCGCTCTTGTTATATTCGCCCGCTATCGCTTATCGCTCGCGCCACTTAAATTATTTATATTTACGAGGGGGTAAAGTAGCTCCATTGCAACGCCCTAAAGATTCACCGCTAAGATTTGGGGTCGAACTTACAGCTCTTTAGAATTAATATACAGTGACTGGATGAATAGGGTGTTTACCGACAGAATGGTCCTTCAAGAGTGTACTTAAATAACGTTTCTAGTAAAGACTCGATCTGTTTACGCTCGAAATTCCTTGTGGTAAAGACCTGGCAGAAATAGCTATTTTCATCTTACATGTAAGACTTACGTATACATAATACAAATTATTGTTAAAAATTTTGTAATTCAGCTTATATGCTTTATCATATAGAAAGAACCGTTGAAACTAATGCAAATAAATCTTTACTGAATTTATAAAATAGTTGTTATAAAAAAAAAGAAGTATTTAAGATATTATGGGAAACCTATTTTACTATTTACACAACGCAGCTATTAAAAACTGTCTTACTTTAGTAAATTACATAGTCTAGGAAAACTTTAAAATAAAGGACGATATTAAAAAAAAACATGAAAGGAGTTATTTTGTAGATAAATAATTTGAAAAATTTATGATACAACCTCCTCGGCAAATAAGTTTAGTCTAAGGATACATAGAATACGTTGTTTTTTTGTTCTTTTACCGACTTACACC
The DNA here is from genome assembly GCA_018247575.1 of Eurytides lysithous rurik. Classification (NCBI taxonomy): domain Eukaryota; kingdom Metazoa; phylum Arthropoda; class Insecta; order Lepidoptera; family Papilionidae; genus Eurytides; species Eurytides lysithous. The sequence goes on from DWHO01002968.1 coordinate 5,683, forward strand.
CAAGACGAATTTTTGTAGAGGCGGATTTACAATCTGATTCAATCTCTACCAGTCTACTTATGTAGGATACAAAGATAAGCGAGGTAGGTGCAAGAAAGTTGAATTAGAAAATTACATAATAATAAATACTTCATATATCATGTACATATAAAAAAAATATACAACAGTCCTAAGATTTTATTTTTATATAATAAATAAAATCATAGGTCTATTGTCTTTGATCTACAAATTTTATAGCGTTTTCATTTTCATTTTACACTTTTATTTTTCTTTTTTGGCCACAAGATGAAAATCTTTCAGTAGTATTAATGCTCAAACGCCAATACGGACAGGAGCAATATATAAATAAATGTATAGTATGTATGTAAAGAACTGCATTCCGAGCCGGTAGTAGCTTTCTCATGAACAAAATGTAAATATGACGATTCAAAAGTGCGCGCGTAAAGGCCTACTTGAATAAATATATTTTGATTTGATTTGATATTGTAATAATCTGTGAACATCGACCAACGTCACTGTAAATCTTTTCCAACTTAAAAAAATGAACCTTAAATACTTTTAAGTAATTTTATTAACTAAAAATTCGTTGTTGTGAAATCGTCATTTCAGCCGCCATTTATATCGTCACTAATTAGTCTGACAAAAGAAAGAAAAAATCATCCGCGCCCCTTTCCCTGATTCTTTTAAACATCAAATTACAGACTCCGGAGATTACCGCGTATTTCCTTTTCTAAGATTACCTAATTAGCCGTAGCAGTCGGGGAGCGGTGAAACAAATTAAAAAAAAAAGAAGAGGAGAAAATAAATCCAAGATGTCGCTCGTGTCTACAAGATGGCCGCGCGTTGACAGAGCGTTTACATAGCTCCCGATGTCGACCGCCACTGAAGACGTAATTAACCGAGGGTGGCATAATAAAGACTTTAAACGATTGTTGTTCAACGTTTGTTTGCGGAGACATTTTCGAGGGATGCTCCTAACGGTGGTTAAATTACCGCTCGTTTCATGTAAATCAGCATTAAGGTAAAAGTTAAGAGAATAATTTTATATTATAAAGTTTTAATTTCCGAAAATTGGAGCTCATTAAGAAGCTTGAAAGAAGCTACTATTAGAACGAACCGATCTGTTTGACGAACAAGGTATAATTGCAGCCCGTCGACATCTCAAGATTTATATTCACTAAATCAAAAGTTGAAATTATTCAAAAATGAAGTACTTTTACTATGAATAGGCTATCTTTAAATTTGTGCAAATGTTGTACTTAATTCTTAAAAAGTTGTCATTCCGTGTTACGTGAGGTATCACGGAATTACTTATATGACAACTTTATGGTATCGCTGTATGTGTTATCTAAACTTAAAAGTAACTAAAACTATCCCGCTATCGACGAAGAAGAAGATTAAACATATTCTAAAGCAGAATTCCGTTCAGACTCTATCAGTGGACTTGAAAGAAAGCAAGATTTGGTAGAGTAGCGTAAATCTACAACCTACTAAGGGAACAACACATCTACATTTGTGGGCATAATGATAACAAATGAAACGTCAAGATGTCCAACATGTCGGACAAGACGGGCCGGCCGTTCCCCAATTTGTCGGCCGCCATTTACGCGCCTCCACGGGTTTTACGCGATGTTGCCAGATAAAAGGGCCGTAGCGCCGTAGTGCCGTAAAGGGGAAAATGCTTGTACGCCTCACTTGATTAGGGCGGGTAATGATGTTTCCTTTTAGGGATTAAACGGCTCGCCCGATAGTTGTTGAGCTTTTGTTTTACTCAGTTTGCTTATGGGGCGGGCTTTATTGGATTGGGTGGCGGGTTAATGGTGCAGCGTTCGGTGTGACGTTCGTTTAAGGCATTATATTATTGTATGTTGTAAAAGCATTTGCATAACTTTTATTATTTCTATGTTTCTGTTGGAAAAATACTCTTATATAATAATATAATAAATTGTCGGGTAAATATTGACAAAGATTTGAACATTGGAAAATATTACCCATAAGCCTTTACGCTATCCGACGATTATAAACAGATACCTCTCGGGAGATGTTGTTAATCTGGATATAAATTTAATCAATACGTAACTGTATCACACCATGTGATATACTTTTATAAGTAACACTTTAGTCCCTTAACTTTTTTTACAGATTATTTGAAAGCTGCACACTTCTTGCAGTCAATACTCTACATGGCTACGATCTATCAAAAAAGCTACGGCCTACGCAGCTACGACAATATTGTTATGCGATGATTTTGAGGGATTTTAATGTTATTATGAAACACCTCTTGTTGTGTCAGTAACTAATGCAACGTTGAAATAAAATTATCGTTACAAAAGTTTCGAAGATTAGTGTAATTCCAAACAAAGAAATATCCCAATAATCGTACTAGATTGTACCCTCTAGAAAAACCATATGTTTGGTAAAAAAAAAGTTAAAGACAGACAAAGATATATTGTATATCATATAAATATATAAACACGTCGGTCTTCGTTTATTTCTGAACAATACTGGGAATTTTAAATAATGATAGTTTACATTCATTTTAATGGGAGACTGAATCATTGTGTGGAATGCATTACATTTACTTTTTTTTTATTTACATTACGTAGGCTAAATTAAGGGTTGTATTATTGGTTCATCAACTCTACAGCTTTTGATAATTTTAAAATACTAGAGATGAAAAATCTAAGAATATATAACTAAAGAAATATTATACAACATTTAAAATGAAATTTTTGTTTTTTTTTTAATATTGTTATAATTTATTGTAAATGCCAACATAGTATTAATAAATAAAACAGATATTGACTGTTTGACTGTTTATTTATCCCACAGGTATTTCTAATACGTATTACTATATCTATAACTATGTATGAGAACTTTCAAAAGCTCTCCGCGATCAGGAAGAGCTTTTAATGAAAACCACCTATCGACGTATCGCCGGCCGCAGACCGAGGCGTAAACTGCTTAACTGCGAACTCGCAAAGTCCCCATGTAATTCAGCGGAGAGGCCACTTGTGTTAGCAAACCGCCGTCGGTATAATACCCGGCCCGTATTGCAGCCAGCCGCGGTGTGCCCACACCTTAATCTACCCGATCGATCGACAACCGTTAAATAAACGAAAGACAAGTTAAGTTGACTACTCTAATATTGTGAATAAAATTTTGTGTCTTTTTTTAATTCTCCTTTTTTGTAGTGTAGCAGTACAAAGGACCGAAATTTGTACAGATATGTTATTTGGAATGAGGAGTAACCATACAAATTATAAAGGAACAACTGACAAAATTAAAACTTACATAAACAGAGCCACGGGAGCAACTTGTGGATAAACAATAAACTGTGTAATGTGGAAAAGCGTTTTGTCTACACAAACTGTACGAACCCGCTATCTGTCTGTCCGTCCGTTACATTCATATATTATTCATTTCTTGATAGACCTAACCAGAAATTATTTTACGACAGTCTACGAATTTCTATCAAAGAAAAATTGATAAAGACATTAAATCTCTCTGCCTTCCTTTTCTGTATTATGGAGATAGAGATAAAAATGTACATAGAGTTTTAGAATTTACAGAGTATATTGATGTAATTATACTGACCTCGATAACATTGCGTCATTAGAGCCGAAATGGTTGGCTGCCAGCGCAGCCTCCAAAACATTCGACTCCCTTCTTGGCTCTGTTCTATTTAGGATGGAACTTATTGAGAAACTAGTGTACGGCGCGCTGCCCGTCGCCTTCTCTTCTTTGTCCTTCTTAAGTTCGTAGAAGGGACTTTTCTGCTCTTTTCTGGAGGGAGAGGATGTGATGTCCGGGCTACTAGCGCCGGAGACCACGTTGACCTCTATGTCATTGTCCTGGGAGGAGACGGGGGAGTCCATTGTGGCATTAACTCTTCATTTTACGATGATCTGTAACAAAGAAATTTCAATCAGAAATGGATAACCAGAACTTAATAATTTTTTTCATTAGAATTTAATAGTATCAGATCTACCACTTGGCCCTTTTGAAACTAAAATTAAAAATATTTTATTGCTTACAGCTTATTACACTGTTCAGGGGTTTGTAATACATCAAAATGCATGGAACTCAATTGATTGTCTCGTATGTGGGATAGCTATTACATTGTATTGAGGCTTAATATATTGTAACGGTATTTTAAAAGAGCAATTTTTGAGTTTCTCTCCGGCTCTTCTCATCAGAACTGCACTCCGAGCCGGTGGTATCTTCCTCGCGAGCTGAGATGTAAAAATGACAATTCAAATTGCTTGTAAAGGCCTAATCGAACAAATATACTTTTAATTTGATTAGATTTGTATTACTTATATTACTATTTTATATAATTATATAAAAATTTCACCTGCTCAAGTATAGCGTATCTAATGGCATTATATGTGCGACCCTTGGTTTGACAGAGTTAAATGTGAGCACCGTGTTAACATTGACAGGTGTTTCGCTTACCATCAAGCATATAAATAGCTCGTCTCCTGACTTTTTCTCGTTAAAGAAATAACATAAGCCTGAATTGAATGTCGGGTTAAATCAGTGGCGGCAATACCATACAAGCCCAAAAACCCAGCTTGCCCTACTAAGAAGTAAAATTTATAAATATTAATTATCATATAATTCCCGCGACACTCAAATTTAAAAATAAATTATTCGGGAGAACTAGAATACAATCTTAGCAAACGATAATTGTAATATTTTCCTTAAAAAAAACACTCAAATCGTAGCTATAACGAAATCGGTGACTAGATCATACAAAATAAAGTCTACCACCGCATCCTAATACGACGTATTTTTTCTCACATTAAACCAAGAATCTCTCCTAATACGATTTATAGGAAACCTTAAACATTTCCCGGCTCCCTGGTACATAATTCCCATTACTTATTCACAGCGCGGGATAATAGAGGGGTGTGCGGAAGCCCTTAATATTATTCTAATGCCCGCGGGACATCCCTAAATAAGGCTAAGAACAATGACGCACTTAAGGTCGCTGAATTATAAATAACGTTAAACGTCTTCGGGCGGATTTTATGCGAAGTGCAATCCAAGCTTCGGGCCCCGTTAAGATATAAAGGCGAATTCTCATCATCCTAAACTTATTTTGTTAGCTTGATCTAGCAATGAACTAACGCGATATATCTCACAAAGGCCGCAAGGATTATGCATCGATTAAAAAGGCTTTTAGTGGCATTTTATTTTTGTCGCTTGTATTATATACGCAGACTAGTATTTGACAACTTTAGCCTAACAGAATTGACATTGATTTAGCATCATAATGTCCTCCCGACCGAATCCAGCCACGGCGGCCGATCTACAAGAGATCAGCCAAGTGCCCAGGTTAAATTATAGTGCACAAACGTTTGCGCAGACACAGGTATACTCACTCTTCCTTTTACTCTCATAGCCCGATGGGACGGATAACCGACACGACCGGAGATTTTAGCATCATAAGTATACATTAACAACATTTATTCTAACAATTAAAGTAGGATAGGCCCTCCCTAACCCTCTTATAGAAAACCAATAAAACAATTACACAGTAAATTTCATGCGACAATTTATAATTGCATTTCTTAGAAAAGAATATTTTTGGTGTTTTGTGTTTGCAGTGGCATAGACAGTGGTCTATCTGTTCAAAAGTGTATTACGGTTTATTAGACATGTTTAAATTGGAAACTAATTTCCATATGTTACATTTATAAGTATTGACGAGTGTTTGTCTATTGTTTTATGTATATTTAACGCCTAATCAAATTACCGCGAAATGTCATAACCCTTGTTACACAGTGTCTACAACACACGATATGATGAACCGTGACTTCTACAAAAATCCATTAACTCATACAAATCCTCACAGAATTGTTTTTCTGTTTGTTTTTTACCAATTTTTATTATCTGTCTTATATAACTTAACAGTATACATAACAAGTTTCATTTGACGGTTACATTTTAACAAGATATTTCCTCCTTATATTTTTCTAAAAAAAAGGTTGAAATATTTCAATTAAATAAAATTGCTAACCTTGATAGCCCTTCAAAATATATTAATAGATTCTACCCGCAGTTGAGTCACGTGCATTTTCTTTTCCCCATTTCTACTTTTTTTCTTATTCGGGTTTTAAAGTTGTCGCTCCACGCTTACCAAACTAATACTATTTGTTGATAAAACAAACTTCTTTTCGATATTTGGCGATTTTTTGGTAAAATTAGGTATTATCCAGATACTTGTTAAAAATAAATTACATTATTCCAAAAATTACACTGTTCCGTCGTCCGCAATGCTGCGAAAGAAGGAAACACGATGTGAGGATGGGGAGGGCTGAGGATGGGGACTGCGAATGAGGATCCATCGTGTGCCTAATATACGTATGATACGTACATGTACTAATATTCCACAATAGGTTTCAGATCTACCGTTTTAAGGTGAAAACTATAATTAAAATCTAAAAAAGTCAAATATAACTTAACAGACGTTACAAATACTTGTGGAATTAGGTTAATTGAGTCGGATGCGAGATAGATATAAAATTCTGTAACATAATTTTAAAAGAGCCTTTGAGTTTCTCGTCGGCTCTTCGCAATAACTGCATTCGGAGACATTAAATTACGAGATAGTAAGTAGTAGCTAGTAACTGTTAATACCTATTTAAAAAACGAAGATTCGAAAGTGTTTGTGTTTGCCTATTTGAATAAATATAATTTGAACCGTTTTTGTGGCAGTTAGTGCTCCTGACTGCAAAGCCAAAGGTCGTGGGTTCTATTCCCACCCAGGACGAAATATTTGTGCGACGAGCAGAGGTATTTGTGCTGAGTCCGGGTGTTAACTATCTATATAAGTATATATTTAGAAATATATAAGTATGTATATCAGTTGTCTGATTACCATAGTACAGGCTCTGCCT